>JAJOOO010013645.1:0-16029 GCA_029582685.1 Solanum piurae | reverse complement strand
ATTGAACTGTGAAGAGGCCCATTGGTGTACTCCATGATGTGCTAGTGAAAGTGGAGTCTTTCATTTTTCTGGCAGATTTTGTGATTCTTGACTGTGAGGTTGATTTTGAGGTTCCCATCATCCTTGGGAGACCATTTCTTTCCACAGGGCGCGCATTGGTTGATAAGGAAAAGGGATAGATGAAGTTCAGACTGAACAATGAAGAATAAACTTTCAATTTTGTAGATCCATGAAGCAGAGTGGTGAGCTCCAAACAGTATCTGCTATAACTTACAGAGTGGAGAGTGGAACAGAAGTGCAAATTGAAAAGCGACTAGGTTTTAAGGCACTAGCAACAGTTATGATGAATTTCGATAGTAATGGTATTGAAGAGTATGATGAGTTGGTAGTTGCACTCGATAGGTGTGAATATCGGTCCAAACCAAAGAAGTATGAATTAAACATGAAGAATCGCGAGTCAACACCCGCAAGACCATCTATTGTGGAGGCACCGAAATTAGAGTTTAAGGCTCTACCACCACATTTGAGGTATGTATTCTTGGGCAAACATAACACTCTGCCGGTCATCATTGCGGCAGATCTAAATGCAAGACAAGTAGAGTGCTTGGTGATTGTGTTAAAGAGGTTCAAGCGAGCCATTGGGTGGACTATTACGGATATTATTGGGATTCCTCCCAGTATTTGTTCCCACAAAATCCAACTCATGCCAGATCACAAACCTAGTATTGAGCACCAAAGAAGATTAAATCCACCTATGCAAGAGGTAGTAAAAAATGAGATCATCAAGTGGTTGGATGCTGGAGTTATCTACCCCATTGCAGATAGTAGTTGGGTATGTCTTGTTCAATGTGTGCCCAAGAAAGGTGGGATTACTGTGGTTCCTAATGAGAGAAACGAGCTTGTTCCGATGCGGCCCGTGACTGGATGGAGAGTCTGCATGGACTACCGCAAGCTAAATGCTTGGACAGAAAAGGACCATTTCCCTATGTCGTTCATGGATCAGATGTTGAATAGACTTGCTGGAAAGGGTTGGTATTATTTCCTTGATGGTTATTTGGGATACAATCAGATTTCTATAGCTCCGGAGGACCAAGAGAAGACCACCTTCACTTGCCCTTATGGGACTTTCGCCTTCAAACGGATGCCCTTTGGGTTGTGCAATGCTCCAACGACCTTCCAACGTTGTATGATGTCAATATTCTCTGATATGGTGGAGGACACTATTGAGGTATTTATGGACGATTTCTCTGTGGTAGGTGACTCTTTTGATCGATGTCTAAATCATTTGGCAGAAGTACTTAAAAGGTGTGAAGATTGCAACCTGGTGCTGAATTGGGAGAAGTGCCACTTTATGGTGAAAGAAGGGATAGTTCTAGGCCATCAAATTTCTGAAAAGGGCATTGAGGTAGATAAAGCGAAAGTTGAAGTAATAGAAAAACTTCCCCCACCTATCTCTATAAAAGGTGTGAGGAGTTTTCTTGGGCATGCAGGTTTTTATAGGAGATTCATCAAAGATTTCTCAAAAATTGCACATCCTTTGTGCAAACTGCTCGAGAAGGAGTGTAAGTTCTATTTTGATGATGCTTATCTTAGAGCATTTGGAGAGTTGAAGGAGAAGTTGGTTACTGCACCTATCATGATTTCACCAGATTGGGAACAACCGTTTGAGGTAATGTGCGATGCGAGTGGAGTGGCGCTTGGTGTAGTATTGGGACAGAGGCGAGAGAAAATTCTTCACCCTATTTACTATGCTATCAAGGCTCTAAATGTTGCCCAGAAGAATTATACTGCGACTGAACAAGAGCTCCTTGCGGTAGTTTTCACATTTGAGAAATTTCGATCCTACTTACTTGGTACCAAGGTCATAGTGCATAGTATACTGACCATTCTGCATTGAGGTATTTGATGGCAAAGAACGATGCAAAGCCAAGGTTGATTAGATGGGTATTATTGCTGCAAGAGTTTGATTTTGTAGTAAAAGATAGAAAGAGGACCGAAAATCAAGTTGCCGATCACTTGTCCAGATTATGCTACAGCTTGGTGATGGGGCTGAAATTAATGATGCTTTTCCAGATGAACAGGTATTGGCTGCTTCTCATGATTTGATTCCTTGGTTCACAGACTTTGCTAATTATTTAGCAAGCGATATTGTGCCCCCGAATTTGTCTTTTCACCAAAGGAAAAAGTTTATGCATAATGTGAAGAAATTCTTTTGGGATGAGCCTTACTTGTATTGTAGTTGTGCTGATGGGATTATTCGTCGCTGTGTACCCGAGATTAAGATGTTGAGTGTACTTGAAGCATGTCATTCATCGTCTGTTGGTGGGCACCATAGTGGTATTCGAACTGCACATAAAATTCTGCAATGTGGGTATTACTGGCCTACTATCCACCAAGATGCTCATGATTTTGCCAAGTCTTGTGATCGTTGCCAGAGAGAAGGAGGGATTTCGAAGAGGCAAGAACTTCCCATGAATCCTATATTGGTGATAGAGTTGTTTGATGTATGGGGCATCGATTTTATGGGTCCATTTGTGAGTTCACATGGGATGAAGTATATTCTTGTTGCGGTTGATTATGTATCGAAGTGGGTGGAAGCAGTTGCGCTCTCAAACAATGAAGGTAAAAGTGTCACCGCATTCTTGAAAATAATATCTTCTCCAGATTTGGTACACCGAGGGCTATTATTAGCGATGGAGGTTCCCACTTTCGTAATAAGTTGTTCAAGGCACTACTTGAGAATATGGTGTCCGCCACAATGTAGCCACTCCTTACTATCCGCAGACTAGTGGGCAAGTTGAAGTGTCCAACAGAGAAATCAAACAGATTTTGGCGAAGACTGTGAATGCTAATAGAACGGATTGGTCAAGAAAGCTTGATGATATTCTATGGGCCTATCGCACTGCATACAAGACCCACATAGGTATTTCTCCTTACCAACTTGTATATGGGAAGTCTTGTAATTTACCGGTAGAACTAGAGCATAAGGTGATGTGGGCAATGAAGAAGCTAAATTTGGATTGGGGCGCTCCATCTAATCAAAGAATGAATGACTTGAATATTCTGGATGAGTTTCACCTAAAAGCTTACAAAAGTTCAGCCCTGTACAAAGAGAAGATGAAGCGGTATCATGATCAAAGAATTGAAAAGCGAGAATTTATGGTTGGTGATCTTGTGCTTCTATTCAACTCTAGGTTGCGCTTGTTTCCAGGCAAACTCAAGTCCAAATGGACTGGGCTATTTTTGCTCACAAAAGTGCTCCCCCATGGAGCGGTTGAGCTAGAGAATAGTGAAGGAACAAGGTTCATGGTAAATGGCCAAAGAATCAAGATCTATCTGGGAAATGCTGAAAGTGTGCAAGAAGTGATTGAGGCCTACAATCTTGATGAAGTATGAGTAATCAAGAAACTTGCATCGTGCCGCGACGTTAAATCAAGCTCTGCTTGGGAGGCAACCCAAGATGTACAATCTAGCCAACGATAGGTTTCTGTTTTCCATTTAGTAGTTGTCGTTGTTTAATTGCGTCTCTGTACCAATTTAGATAAGTGTTTTATTTTTTTTGTGTTGTCTAGAATTAGCATAGAGTCCGTGTCTAAAAAGTGTCCAGAAAATGAAAAAGAAATAAAAAAATATCCTATTGGTTGCTACACGTGCAGGTACGCCATGAAAATTCTGCAGAAGATGGTCTGGTGCAGAGGTCTACGACCACATTGACGGTCCGTCGTTCGATCCACGGACCGTGGATGGTGTCCGTAGATCCTAGGTAAGGCCCTAAACTTTTCCAAGTATAAGTGTGATCTACGGTCCTAATCTACGGACCGTAGATCGACTCACGGACCGTAGACGGGCTCTCGTGGGTCCAAACCCTAATTCTGTCGGACCCGACCCGGACTCCCTTATTTAAAACTCCCCAACGATCAAAACAGTCCCACTTCCCTCCATTCACTCTCCAACCGTTTCAAACATTCCATAACCTCCCTAAATCACTCCATAACTCCCCCATAAAATCATCCCTTCCATTCCCCCATAAACCATAATTCCCAAAACTCCTTTCCATCCCAAATACAACTCATTCCATATTCCAAAGTCCGGTGTTGGGTTAGTAAAGACGAGGTGATTCTTTGGTCTTGCTAAGCTTAGTGTCGTCACGCAATCACCCCACTCCTCGTTGCTTGTACGATGGGACCCAAGAAGCTAGTCACCTACTCAAAACATGGCAAGTCCAAATCTGTTGCCCCTAGCTTCAGATTAATCGATGAGGACACAGATACAGAATAAGATCCAACATACGTTCCTCCCAACAAGAGGACTTCTCCCACTGCACCCCGAGTCACCAGAGGCACCCCCCGGAAAGTGATTCCCGACGTAGTCACTGTCTCCCAGACTGATGAGGAGCACACACTTATCGGGTCACCAACTGGGGCTGCTTCCAGTTCAGCTACTGGGTCTGCGTCTGGATCCGAGTCTACCCAGGCTTCAGGGTCCGAGTCTGCCCATTCCTCAGGATCCAATGCCAAGTCAGCCACAGGGTCCTGCCAGAATGGACAAGCTGCCTCGTCTGATGTGGATACTAGCTTAGAGTCAGTACCCATACCAAGGAATGAGAACCCTACCCAGTGGCCGGTGAGCCAAACAGATGGTGTGTTGAGGGCCAATGGCAAATCTATCGGGATGCAAAGATGATTAACGACAAAGCGAAGATGGACCAAATTGTTACAGAGGAGCGCAGAGTCCTCACAGGGAGCTTGCACACTGTTCCCGACATCCACCAGCTTTTTAACCTTCACAAGTGTGACTGGATGGCTCGAGACCCAGGTACTTATAGTGAGGAGATTGTACGGGAGTTCTACGCCTCATATGCCGCCACTCTCTGTGGTTCGATCTCCAAGCGGTCAAAACCCATAGCCCAAGACCCTTTCCACTATGGTCCGTGGTTGTCCGGTAGACATTTAACAGGCCACCATCAGCCACTTTATCTATGGGCCTACCACAGGTCACTCGTGGTCACTAAACACAACAGAGTTTGATTACAGATGGGACATCGTGCGGAGCGATGCTTTTAACAGGAATGCTGAGCAGCGAGAGGCTGTAATTCTATGGGTGGCTAAATACATTGCTGCAGATGGCGAGCGTGCAGAATGGGCCACCACACCTCGGTTAGGTATTCGAAAGGCCACATTGAATTTTGTTGCCAAGTTCTTCTGGTTGTTGGTGTGTAACAGGGTGTCACCGACAAAAGATGACAACCAAGTCACATGGGATAGAGCGGTTATGGTTTCAGCTCTGGTAGCAGGAGTGGAGCTGCTGGCAGAGATTCACGAGAGGGCATTCAAGACCTCCACTACTTACCCCTTTCCCTGTTTGATTTTCCACTTGTGCAGGGACTCTGGAGTGCCGATCTGGCATTATGATAGGTTAATTCACCCTACAGGGACATTGGTTATAGGCCTCATTCGTGATGAGGCAAATATGGTGGCACCTCGCAGAGAGCCCCAGGTTGAGGCACCTCCCTTGGGCGCAGATCCTGCAGACACGGTGGGGAAAGCACAGGGCGGTGATCCCATTATACCAGATCACTTTGATACTGTCCCGTCCTCCTCTTCCCAGGCCGCTAGTATGGCTCCTAGTTCATCTCGGTCCACACCACAGTTGGGAGCTACTGTTGTCCCGTTGGCCAGAGTACAAAAATTAAAGGCTCAGATGGCTACACTGCTGCATCACATCCAACCGTGGATGCACAAGTCGATAGCTGATTCTGAGGCCAGAGTGGAGCGAAGGATGGAGGGCATGATGGACCGGAAGGTCCAGGCTATTAATAAGCGTCTTGATGCCTTTGAATTGCGAGTCCTCGAGCGATCGGCCATGACCATAGATTTATCCTCTTTGCAGGCTGAGTTAGCCAGTCTCCGGACCGATGTTGATGCCATTCTTGCCACCCCTACAATTGAGCCTCAGGCTGCACCTACTGCACTGGATGATGATACGGTGCTGGATGCTTTATTTAGTGGGACCACCGAGGAGGGGTTTGAGCCTCCATATGCCAAAGGTAAGAGGCTCCATTCTAGTCGCAGTGAGGAAGAAAAATCTCATAAGAGACAGCGCAGGCAGGAGAAGGAGGCCAGGAAGGCTTCAATTTTAGATGAAGAGTTGCGCCAGCGGAGGATGCGTGAGAGTGTTGCAGGGGCATCTAGTTCTGCCCCAGTTATAGAGGTCCCGTATGTCGTGAGGGACGTTGTAAGAACCACTGATGGTGCTATGATGGATGCTTTGGGCACTACTGAGGGTGACCCAACTGTTGTTCCAGCGGGCTCCGGGAAACCGGACCCACCCGCTTGTTGATGATTCTTCAGCGCTTTGCGCCACAGATTTGCTTCACCCATTCCATTTTCTTTTATTGTATCTATATACATTAGGGACAATAACATCTATTCTTGTTGGGGGTGGGGTATATGGATTGTGAGTGATAGGGTGAAGTCTGAGTAACCCAACTCATAAATCCTCTCTTTGGGGTTTTCTTGTCTGTGTTCTTTTTCCCCAAGAGACTATTTAATTTTCGTTGAACCGGCATTTGTTAGGATTGTATGTATAGAAGCATGAAAAAGAATGAAGCATGATGGCTTATAAAAAAAAAATATACCCGTCCAAATTTTGGGATGTGTGCTAGAATTGGTAGACTAAGGCAAGTTGAATGTGTTGGCTCTGAGTATGACATGATAATGAATCAACTTGATGGCATGAATTAAGCTGAAACTTGAACTGAGTAATCTGATAATGAAACTATGTGCCAAGTGTGTGTGAGAATAGTGATTGTTCAAATAGTTTTTGTGCAAAACTAGAACTTGCCTGGTTAGTCCTGCTAAGACAACTCACTCTAGAGGAAAGGAAGTGATCATAGGCTCTTATTCTGATAAGTCCACAAATTGCCTAAAAGAAGGATCCAACCAAGTGAAATAAATGCCCCATTTGATCCAAATACTTTGAGCTTAAAATTAGAACATTTCTTTCTAAAACCCCGAACTCACCTTTCCATAATCGACTATGTTGGCCCCGGTCCCTCCTTGGACATGTGCACCTTGACTTAGTCCAAAATACTAAGTTGAGGGTGGCTAAAATAAAAAGTAACCTCAATCTTGGCCCTGACCCGACATCGGGTAATGTGCACCTCAACTAATGGAAAATCCATAAGTTGAAGGTGGCTATGAAAGAGGAAACCGAAAGAAAAATAGGCATGAAAAGAGTTTGATGTTGAAAAAGAGAAGAAAGGATGTGACTTGTTAAAAGCTAAAGAAAAGAATAAAATGCAAAAAAAAAAAGTTGAAAGAAAAAAAATAAAAATAAAAATAAAGAGCTTCAAAGTCTAAAGTCACATCCATGGTTGAAGATAATCAAGGGAAAGAATAAGGCACACAGAGGTTGAAAGCCTAGTGTAATGTCAAGGAGGGCAGAAAGTCACTAAGAAATACCCAAATGTACCACACCTGACCCTGAGCCTACGCTACAAGCCAAGAAAGTCCTATAGTGATCCTAGAGTCTAATTTGGGGAGTCTAAGCAGTGAAAATAAGGGCAAGTCTATGGTATTGAGCACTAACTGTACTTGAAGTTGTTTCTGACTGTGAGTGTTGAATGAATCCTTGTACTCAAAGTCATAGTCATTGTGTGAAAGAAAAGGGATTTCGTTTGAAGTAAGGGCAATAGTTGCATTGTCGGAAAGTTGGTACTTTGGTGATAGTAAAACAGTGTATGTTGTGTGTTAGTTGGTCGATCGTTGTCATGGTTTGATCCACATGAATTAGCTTGTCGAGTCTAAGAGAACAAATTTTGCACCCGGAAAGTGAGTGGGATAGAGAGCCATGTGATTGCTTGTGCTTGAAATGCTTGCTTCTATACAATTGTCGTTTAGAGTCTTAGTGCGTCGCTTGAGGACAAACAACGAATTTAAGATGAGGGTGTTGATATACCGTGAGTTTACGGAGTTTCTAATACATTTATCTTACAAGTTGTGTGTGTCTAGGGCCTTTTTGTATTGGTTTTTATGTGTTTTTATCATATTTTGCACGAAAGATGTTAAGGCGCGGAATTAAAGAGACAGCTGAAAGAAATGCAGAAAAGGGTATCTACAGAGGTGATCTACGGACCGTAGGTCCATTGACGCTCCATAGATGGTGGTCGTAGATCAGCAGCCAAGGCATGGAAGGCAAATCAGGAAAATCTGACCAAGTGTGCAACCACGGTGGCCATTGACAGTCCGTAGATAGATCTACGGACCGTACTGTTGATCCGTAGATTGATACTGCGAGGGTTCCAGTACCTGATTTTTTAAGATTCCAAGTATGGAGCTACGGAGAGGGATTGACGGACCGTAGATCGATCGACGGTTCGTACTGCAGTTCCGTCGTTTGCTTCAGAGAAGCTGAAATATTTTCTGAGTGTTGGCTGACGGAAGGGACTCACGGACCGTAGATCCATCGACGGTCCGTGAGTCAGTCTCGTGGAATGAAGACGCGTGCCTGAACAAAACTTTCCTTATTTTGTTTCCCTATTAATTTATGACTTGTTTCCTATAAATAGGGCATGTAAACCTCATTTTGGGGGGGTTAGACATTATTGTTCTATTATAGTTCTTGACTTGGGAGATTAACTTGCAACTTGAGCAATTATTAATTTCCTAAGTTCATTTTGAAGATTTTGGTGTTTCAATTCAAGTTGAATTTCTGGATTTATTATTCTTCTTACGTAAGTTCTTAATTCTTTCATCTAAAACCATGAATTGTGTTCATATGATTATGAGTAACTAAACTCCACAACTAGGGTTGTGGGAACCATGAGCGATTAACAAAGTATGAATAGTAACTAAGCAATTCTTGAATAATGTGGTGCATGCATTGATAATTCTTTCGTTTAGAAGTCCTTTTAGCGGTTGCAAACATTAGAACTCGCCTTGTTGCTACTTGCCGGACCAAGGAGGTAATCAACAAGAAAAGAATTATCAACATAGATTTAGTGTGATACTATCTAATAGGCTAGTGTCGATTGGTGCGAAGTAATAACTAAGCCAAACATCGATTATGATGTCTAATATGAGGTAAAGGTAAGGGTTAGTAAATTATACACACATAGTCGGACCAAGGTGAGGGGTGAAATTCTCTAGATGCCGGACCAAGTATTTAGACATACCTAACTTATCACTTTGCATGTAGTACACTAGGAAAGGATAGTTATTGCTAGGATTACTGTGTTATGAGCTTGTGGGAAACACGTATACCCTAGTTATTTCTCTTATCTTGATAACAACCAAAATTGATTTTGAATTACTGATTACTTATTGAATCCTTAAAATTGTTTCACAAAACCCCCCCTTTTAATTACTTGTTCTTTTTTGGAAGTAATTTGAGTAATTGAATATAATTGTTGGTTAAAGTAAAGTCTAAACCATTTTCCTCGTGGGATCGACCCCAACTTACAAGTTGGGTTCTTTACTTGATAACGATCGCTTATGCTTCTTTAAGGAGGTATAATTTGTGCGTATCAGGAATTCATGGGTATCCACGCCAACTACCCAAAAAACATCAGCTGCGATAATCTTAGAAAAAACCCGAGCATCTTCTGCTCCCTCTATGGCATTACTTCGTCTAAAATATGCGGCTGAACGGTGGTCGGTGATGGCGGCTACTAAACCTCTAGGGCTGCTGCTGCACGCTGACCGTGCGGTACTAGAGACGACTCTGGAACTGCTGTTGGGGCTTAGAGTTGTTGTTGAATGCCCCCAATAGCCGCTAGAATCTGCGTAAGTGTAGCCTGAAGATCAGGGGCGACAGCTGGTGCGGGTGGTGGCTTGGAGAAATCTTGTCAAACTGAGGCTCCACCTCCAACTCTAGATTCCTCCCTCTCTCTCGGACTGGTGCTGCAGCCCGATCTGGACCTCGGGGCCGACCTCTATTGCCTGTGCGAGCCAGCCTGTGATATAGTGAAACAATTAAGATTCCATGAAACAAACTGGACAACAACGCACGAAAATGATATAAAATATGAAAACTCCCTAAGAACATCTTGTAGCCTACCAAAGATAAGTCATGGACATCTCCACGCTGATCCTTAGGACTCTACTCGATGTTAGCTAGGTACAAGTGAGACCGACGAACCTGGAGTTCTAAGACCAACTTTTTCATGACCCAATTTCTCGAGCCATGATGGCACCTACCAACCCGCCAATAGGCAAGCCAAACCCTATCCCGGAACTTCAGAGTAATGGGACTGAGGGGGAACTATCCTCAACTAAGCGAAGCATAAATAAATAGAACACATAAGAGGAAGGCAAAATCGAACCATGTACAGAATTACTAAAAGAGTACAAGTCCCAAAAGTGGACCACAATAAAAAGACTGCCTCACAAAGCAAAAGTCAAGTAAAAATGGAAATATGGAATGGAGATAGGAAATCTGAGAACACCATGTGCTCACTCTCGTCTCTAAAACATACTGTTGCAAGCTCGACCTCAACGCTGATAGCTGGTGCTTGGACTTGCATCACAAAAAAAATGCCGAGCGTAGCATTAGTACCAAAGCAACGGGTACCTAATAGGGATCAAAGGCCGACTAAGTAAGGAAGGTAAAAACAGACGGAAAAGATAGAATCAAACATGAACAGAGGTCAACAGAAATAAGAGCAGAAAAATCAAAGACCTAGTCTAAGGATATTTAACCTAAACCCAACAAGACCCTCCATAAGACCCGCAAGGGACACTCAAGCACAAAAAAACAATAACCCAAACGGACTCCTATAAGCCCGCCAAGTACATAGAGAAGCCACAACTACAGAACCTAACTCCGAACGGACACAACCAACAACTCCAACCTAGTCAATAAGTTTGACTTCCACATCGGGCCACCCAGCCCGCCAACAACTACGGGGCATTACCCAGCCAGGTGAGTGTCGCGCAGGGGTATATGCATCCCCTCCACAAAACCTAATCCAACTACCCAATAGGCTAACAATCTGGGGGCCGTGCCCAAGCCAACCAAGTGTTCCATCTAACACACCCGAGGGCCCTGCCCTAACCAAACAGAGTGTGCGTGCCTATCAACTCTGAAAAAGAACCTCAAGTAACTAATATGAAACTTCCTAGCCAGCAAATCACCCCGGGTCCCAACCCAATGCAATCCAGATGAGTCAGTTATCACTCCTGGAGGCCCATCATAATGCTAGCCGGAGTGTGCAGGTAAAATCAACTCCGTAGAGGATCTCAAATTCCAAGCTATCGTGGATCGACATCGACTACCAACTATATCAAACCGGGTGAATCAAATCCAAGCCTTAATGGATCGACGTCCATTACGAAATACCAACTACCTCAAATTAGAATCGACCGCGAAAAACCCAAACCAGGAAAATTCTACGCCTCTGATAATGCATCGGCATCACTAAAATAGGGAGAGAAGCCAGAAGGATCAGAAGCAATAAAAAGCCCAAAGCTAGGATCAACTATAAGACCCAAGTCTGTTATGCCGGTCTACAAGGACCTAGTCCATTCGAATTGGCGTCGGATACATACCAAAGTCAACCGGGTGCATGGGTGACTAAAAAATAGTAGTATATCCTAGACTAAGGTCAAACATAAATTCCAACATAAATAGATATTTAACTAGATACTACACATCCAACGACAAATAAATAGCCCAACAGGTAATTCACAAATACCCACAGATAAACAACCCCTCTGACAGCATGGTACTAACCCCGAAACAGCCCAAAAATCAACCCTACAACATTATTTCTGAGAAGAAGAGAAGAAATACTAGTAGCCCACCCAGATTCACACAATTCATCATGCAATTACACAAGCTGGCTCAATCTAAAGGAAAGGAAGTCGTAGCCTACTTGAAGGCCAACCACTCGCGCTCTGAATCACTCCTCCAAAGCTTTTCCCTTCTGAACGGCCTCAGATTACTGCCACGTTATCAAAAATAGAATCACAGCATCAGTACGATCGTTGAGACACTAAAATCATCAAAATCGGAGACATACTACTTTCGGAGTCAAAATCGGGAAATATGGGACCCACTTCAAAATTTCAGGAATTGACTCCCTAAAGAGGTCTTAAACCCTCCCCCGAGCTTGTGTTCCAAAATGGAGCACCTCTCGGGGCTCAAAACAGCTCCATGCAACAACAAACAAATATGCAAAACTTTACACAAAAAGATATTTGTGGCAGCCACTTGCAACGCAGATATAACATAATCGAAGAATTTTTTACATGCTCCGGACAATCAACTACACAGCCAATGCAAACCGTAACATACCGAACTTTGAATCACCCCAAAACCAGTGGCGGAGGCAGGAATTCTATCAAGGGGGTTCAAAATAAAAAGATGTTGTTTACTGGATTCGAACCCGTGTGCCCAAACTCACATAGGCGAAATTCTGAACTCCATCTACCGTTGAGGTACTCCGTTGACAAATGCTCAGGGGTTCAATTTTAAATATATACACGTACACAAAAAAATTGATCTTATATATATAGTGTAATTTTTTTAGCGAGGGGGTTCTGATGAACCCCATGGACACAATGTACATTCACCCCTTCCCAAAACGGAGCCCTAGAACTTGAGATATCAAAGTTTCCAAATGTGGCTGAATTTGATTTTTTGCCATATAAATAGCAGCAGTTCTGGGCACTAAGAGCTATATCTGATCGCCATATTACTAATTTCTCGTGGCTATAGATCTACACCAGCTAAAGGTCTGATATACCCCTGAACTTTGTCATTTGGAGTTGATATGCCCCTTGTTATCAAAGTAACTCACATATATCCTTACAGTTATACAAACAGCTCACATATACCCCTACCATTACAAAATGAGCTCACATATACCCTTTATTTAACGGAAGTGAAAAAAATAGTTTTAAATTTATATTTTTGACTTTTAATTTTCTTAAAAATTATTGAGGGGTATATATGATTCTTCTAGTAAAGTTCAAGGTATATTTTAATCTTTTTATACACAAATTATTTTTTGACTTCTTTGATTTTAATTATTTGAGTTTCTTATTCTTATTTTATTTTTTTCTTTCATACCATAGTGTAAAGAAAAAAATTTAAAACTATTTTTTGTGGCTATATTATAATTTAGAACTATTTTTTTGTCTATATTGTAATTTAATTTTTGTATTTGCAGAAAAAAAGTTTGGTCATCGATAACAAGTTTTACAAGTGAAACATAAATAATTTGACCATCAAAATAATAAATCTAAATTAGTCATTGAAACAAAAAAAATCAAAAAAAATATGTTTGAGGAGGATTAAATATACTCATATGGGATTATATGTTTTTTTTTTTTTTTAAAATAAAAAATAATTTCTTTTCATTTTCGTTAGAGGAAAATGGTAGATGTGTGCCATTTGTATATAAGTAGGGGTATATATGAGCCACTTTCATAATGAGGGGTATATCAGCTCTAAATGACAAAGTTGAGGGGTATATCAGACCCTTTTCCCTATTCATAACGGAATTGGACAAAGTTGAGGGGTATATTCATAACGAGGGATATATCCACTTTCATAACGGACCCTCAAAATTCATTCGAGACCCGTTGAAAAAATAAACCAGATATGCTACCCAACTAAATTGGACATTCCAGACTCAATGGTGCAGTCGGAATTTCCATACGAGATCATTTTGATAAAAAGTGGGCCCCACATCCAAATGTCATTTTTAGCTAATTTCCACAATGGTCCTCGTAATAAGATCGAAAGCCCCGAGAAGCGCACGAAAGGTCGTTCTAGACCAAACTCTGCATTTCAAAACTAATTGCGCTAACATAATTCTCATGCGGGCATGTTTACAAGAATGTTGACCAAAGTCACACTTAACCAAAAATTCAAAGGTTAAAGCACCAAATGGCCCCAAAGTCACACCCAAAGCCTCAGGATTCGTGGCAACCATGCTACTAGCCTAATTTGGCCGCTCCTAAGCTGATGCAATTGTCAATATTCCCATATGAGGTCATTTACCTTAGGTTATGACTGAAATCAACTTTTTATGTTTCAAAAGATCCAAAACAAGAAAATGGGCATAAAACTCAAACAAACGTCTAGGCGGCCGAACAATCAGTGCCAACAAGTTAGAAATGATTTTTGGTCACTAGAGGAACTCTCTAAATGATGGAAACAGGGCATAAACAGATAAATGACATGGAGGATGATTACATAATCGAAGCAAGATTCATATGACATTTGATTGTGTTTGAGTGATCATGACGATATTCAATATAAGTCTCAATTTGCTTTTTATTTTACAGGCATAAAAGTTAATTTTATGAGATAAACACACACACTCTCTCTCTCTCTCTCTCTATATATATATATATATATATAGACATATATAGACACACACACAAAGAAAGTTGAATAATATATGTACCATTTAAATTTATTATTTGCAATACGAACATTATATCTAGTACATTGAGGTAAACGTGCAACACATGTTCACTGAAACTAGTTAAATATATTGTAGAAGCAGGTAAAGGCTCAAATTTGAGGCAATGCAAGCGATGTAGTGATGTTGATAAAACTGACATTTTTGTGAAAGCATAAGTTGATAGATGATGTAGTCATATAATATTCCAACAATTTATTCAAACTCAAGGAACTCAAACTAGCAGTTTTAAATGTTTGAATGTTTTATTCTTGGATCTTGTGTGTGAGGAATTCTTTGCAATTCAACTATGGATAGTGCTACATCACTACACACTAGTGAATGGAACTTGATTCACTGCAACTTCAAACTCATATTCCTTTGAGAAAGGCCCACCATGCAATTAAGTTTTTATTTTTGGTGTCATTTATTTTTATTAAGGTAGAAAATTTTGTTTAATACCATGCATTAGCATGGAATCTCAAAGTCGATATTTGCTTTCTGTTAGCCTAATGTATTATGTTGAGGCCTCCATGTGTTGTGCTGAAGGCTATTGTTTTATATTTTAAGTTGCACTATCTCAATTTCTTGCAATGGTCTCATCAATAACCATTCCATCATTTAGCAGATTAGTTGGATGTATAATTATCTTAATTTCAGCTTGTTGTACCATGTAAATTGGACCTGAGATAGAGGTTGAATGACAAGTTGGATATTCATTCTTTATTTTTTGGCGAGCATGATGTATGGTGTAACTACATGATTTTTTTTTTATAACACACATTTGTACATTTCCAATGCTTCAAGGGTTTCTACTCTTCTGCATGAGTGAAATGAATGTCAAATGGTGCATGAGGTTCTCAAAATGACAAACGTGAAATGCTGCCGAAGTTCTTATTTTGGAAGTGTAATTAGTTGGTCATCTTTTTGTGGTTATAATAGATTGATATCAATGTATAAAAAATTTCACTATCAAAGTATCTATATTTATTAAAGAACTTTTGCTTCAGATTTTTTTTTTTTAGCTTGTGTCAATTTGCATATTAGAACTGCCTTCTCTTTGAGTTGGGAACTACATCAAACTACTTTAGATCTGTTCGAATATTCTTTGGTTTGCCATAATGTAGCTCTTCATGGGCATTTTGGGTGCGCATTTCTCATAGTTTAAATTGTACCTTGGCACCAAAGTAATCACTAATATTTGTGTTACAATTATATCACAGTTTCTATTTGGCACTTTTCAATTGTTTAACATCATTAAGTCTTTATACAACTTTTCTCATAGCTTCTGCAGTTCTGTCCCTAGAGGTTTGATTGCACTAGTAGACAACAGATATCTGGAACAATTAGCGCATTCCTAAATGTAGTTTTTATGTGAATAATTTATCATATACACATGATACAATTATATTTGTCCCTGGGAGAAGATGTCATTGAAGATAATGATGAAAATCTTTTTAAAACATGTAGTTGCTTCTGGGTAACTAATTAATCTGAAGAAGATTGCATTCAATTTGCATGAGAAGACTTAGAAGGAATATGTTCATAGGTTGAAAAAGATTACAAATATGAGATATGAAACTTTTCTATTCACATATCTGGGTAGCCCAAAA
>JAJOOO010013644.1:0-12596 GCA_029582685.1 Solanum piurae | reverse complement strand
GTATCTAGATATACCATCAATGTTTATGTAGTATGACTTCCCAAGTCATCAATGATCATAGTATAATATGATTTTGAATTGTTTTCTAAGAAGGAGTTTTCAAGTATGAGTATCTACATGTCAGTATTTTGAGCTATTCAATATTTCAGTCATAATGTGTTCAGTTATACATGCCTCAGTTTATGAATGCATCACTATCAGATTAATTGTTGCATTCTCAGTTTTGCATGTTCAGTTTTAAGCTATCCAATATTACAGAAATTCAGTCATAATGTGTTAATCACTTAATCTATTGGGAGTAGCATAATACCGAGTTGGACTAGGGTTCATCGTACCCATATAGTCCCAGAACTACGAGCCACGTAGGTGTAAGTCCCTTATGTGGGCAATATCAGTTAGTGATCATGCCAGTCATGCCTCTATACCTTTGGCCGGGTATATTCGGTCCTCTCGATGGGGCGTATACATCGGACTCCACATTTAGCTCATGTGGTTTTATTGTCGGTTATTAGTAGCTCCCACAGTTCACTCCGATTCTATTGCATTGACCTCATTTTACAGTACAGTTAGTATTCATTTTCAGCATGTTATAAATTTGGTCCAGTTAGCTCAGTATTCAATATCTATATCATGTTCAAATTATGCTCTTGCTTTATTGCTCATTCAGTTATATGTTTATTTCAGCTTTATTCTATCCTGCATGCTCAATACCTTTCAAGTACTGACACATACTCTGCACTTCATCTTCTCGTGATGTAGGTTCAGGTTCTCAGCATCCAAATCACGCTTAGATCGGTTCTCGATCTTCAGTTCAGCAACATCAGTGGTGAGTCCTCATTCTTCGAGGACTAGTGACATGCTTATCTTTATCGCTTTTAGTCTGTAGTTTCAGTTTTGCTAGATCTAGTTGGGGCATGTCTCAATATTTCTAGTCAATTTAGAGGTTTATTTCAGACATAGTTAGATTCATCTTAGTATTGAGTTAATATTTTCTTTGTATTAAACTCATCAATTTTCATTCATTTCAGATTTAGTATATGGGTATTCCCCATCATTTCAGATTTATTTATTATTATAGCTTCCGCACAGTTTCTATTATTCAGTTTATCTTTAGTATGCTCATGATCATGCCAGCAGGGTTAGCTTGGGATCACTTGTGGTCCTAGGTCCCATGTCCGCGTCTCGGGGGTAGTCTCGGGGCGTGACAAACTTAGTATCAGAGCACTAGGTTTAAGAGTCCTAGGATGTCTGAAAAAGCCGCACTAAGTAGAGTCCTTTTCATGGGTGTGAAGTGCACCACATCTAATGAGAAGGAGGCTATGAAGTGTTTTAGGAAAACTTCACTTTCTTGATATTCTTATCGTGTGTAAGGTATGATCTAATTCTATTCTTACTCGACGTTCTAAGTTTCAGCGATCATGCCTCCCCGTAGAGCTAACGCCAGGAATGTGAATGCCAGGAATGCTAACGCAGCTCCTCCAGTCCCAGATCAGGAAGTTTTGAATGCTAAATTTCGGAACGCTATTCAGTTGTTGGCTTAGAGTGTGACCAACCAACACAATCAGCAGGTTGAGGGAGATAAGCTTAGGGAAATCGCTAAGGTAAACAAGAAAGCTAGAATAAGGAACTATGAGTACTCTAAGCAGAAATTGGGTGGTGGAAATCACTCACAGTTTTGACAAGATCAGACTAGTAGGGCACCAGGCTCTAAGTCTCAGGGAAGTGTTTCAGGAAATAGGACCTACTCAACTTGTCCAAAGTGTGGTAAGAACCATACATGCGAGTGTCTTGCAGGCAAGGAAGGATGCTTTGGGTGTGGTCAGTCTGGTCATAAGGTGAAGAATTGCCATTCTGCCAGGAAGGGGCAAGAAGGTGGCAGTCAGTGCCAAGACCGGCTTTATGCTCTCCAGGCTCACCAGGACCATGAAGATTCTTCTGATGTGATCACTGGTACGTTTCGAGTCCTTCTCTAGATGTTTTGTAGTGTTAGATTCAAGGGCTACTCTTACCTTTGTAACTCTCTTTATAGCAGTAATCTTAGGAGTTAGTCTAGAAACTTCTTCAGAACCCTTCTCAATCTCTACCCTAGTTGGTGACCTAGTTATAGCTAGACGGGTATACAGAAACTTCCCTATCTCAGTCTCTCAGAAAGTGACCTCAACATATCTTGTAGAGTTAGAAATGGTGGATTTCGATATAATTCTAGGCATGGATTGGTTTTAGTTCTGTCATGCCTCAGTCGATTGTAGAATTCGGGTTGTTCAGTTCCAATTTCCAAATGAGCCAGTCTTAGAATAGAAGGGTAGTAGCACAGTGCCTATATGTCGATTATCTCTTACCTTAAGGCCAGAAAGAGGTGAATCTAGAGGGTGGTGTAGCACATATTGAGAAAAAAAGGGAAAGAAGTAGAAAAAGATGTCCATCGGCTTGCTCTCTTAAGAATTAGTCTTACTAACACATCAGATGGTGGTGTGATAGTCCAGAATAGATCAGAACCTTCATTGGTAGCGGAGGTTAAGGGAAACATGACAATGATTCTATATTATTTCAGTCAAAATGTGCAGTTCAACAGCAGAAAGTAAAGGTTTTCTCCCAAGGGGGAGATGGTCGCTTATGTGTTCCTTAGGTGGATGAGTAGGTGAAGCAGCCTTGATAGGGCCAGATTCAGTTCATGAAGCTATGGAGAAAGTGCCACTCATTAGAGATAGACTTCAGACAGCCCAAAGTCGCCAGAAATCTTATGCAGATGTAAGGAGAAGGGAACTAGAGTTCCAAGTTGATGATTGGGTTTTTCTAAAAGTGTCGCCTATGAAAGGGGTGATGAGATTTGGCAAGAAAGGGAAGCTCAGTCCTAGATATGTAGGCCCTTACAAGATCTTGAAAAGGATTGGTAGAGTGGCGTATGAGTTAGAGTTGACAACTGAACTAGCAGCAGTACATCCAGTTTTTCACATTTCGCTATTGAAGAAGTGTGTGGGTGATCCAGCATCTATTGTACCTTTAGAAAGTGTGTCTGTGAATGATAGTCTCACTTATGAAGAGGTACCAGTTGAAAGCCTTGATCGTCATGTTCGAAGGTTGAGAAACAAAGAAGTCGCTTCAGTCAAGGTTTTGTGGAGGAGTCAGTCCGTAGAGGGTAGCTACTTGGGAAGCAGAAGCAGCCATGAAGTCCAAGTACCCTCACCTCTTTCCTTTCGATTCCACTCCAGCTTGAGGTAATAGTTCCTCATCAGTTTTTCAGTCATTCATGAGTAAATTCAGTCTTAGAATCATGTTCCTTCAGTTGTACTTGCATTTTCTGCGTATTTGCATGTTCTTGGAACTCAGTTCAGTCAGAAAATCAGTCTTCAGTGATTAGTGGTAGGGTTGTAGCTTTTTCCCTCAATTCCAGCTAGTTTAGTCTACATTCGAGCTAGTTTAGTCTTCTCGCCTGAAGATGGCTGGGCGCCTGGGGTATCGTCGGCTGCTTGCTGTCTCCGCAGCTGCTGCTTCGTCTCCTCGTCGGAAGAAAAAATTGGAGAGGAGGGTGGTGCAGCGCTGGTGAGAAGGAGAAAGAAGAAAAATTGGAATGTTAGGGTTTCTTTTTGGTAGTTTAAAATAGGAAATAATAATATATGAGATCTGGGCCATTGATTAAAAGGGATGAACGGTTGGGATTGACTACGAGAGATCAATGGTTTAGATTAAAAGATGAGGTTCTCAAATTTGGTTTCAAAAGGCTATAATTGAAATAACAAAGGCTAAAGTTGAAATGCAATTCTCAATTGGAATGGCTAGAATTGAAATAAATTAGAATGGAATAGGCTATTATTTAAATAATTTAAGTGAAGAATAAGGAGATGCTATCCGATTAATAAAATACTACATATATTAAAATATTTCTATATATGTTATACACATCTAAGTTTTAAAACATTTAAATAAAGTAATTATTTCGAGTTTAACTATCAATAAATATAATAATAAAATAATTTAATAATAATTACAATAATTTTTATAAATCAAGCTTACTAAAATATATAATTTTTAGAAAAAAATTGATTAAAATTATAAACTCGAAATATGTTTTAAAAATTCGTATTTAATCGAATAGCACTCCCGAAAGGGTTATAGGACGGTCAAAATTGGGTGTCAACACGGTGTTAACATCAAGTTACGCTATAGGACTAAAATTACACATTTTATTTAATTAAAAGTTAAATATGTTTATTTTAATAACACAAGGATCAAAATTCTGATAATGTAATAACACATGGCCTAAAACTATTTTTTTTCCTCTCTCTCTAAGTGAAGCTTTTCTTTTTGCCTACTCCAGGAAAAGTGCCGATTCAATAGACAAGTTGAGCAGAAGGGAAGAGCTTCACAAATCCTACTGTCAAGAAAAAAGGCATATATATAACTTGTATACATAAGCCAGCTATTACACTCGAGTGTAATTGTGTATATAAAGTTAAAACATGAACTCGAGTTCACATCTTTGAGAGGATGAGGGATCAAATAAGTAACTACTGAAGTAGTGAATGACGTTTGGGGCATCGTGAGTAAAAGTGTCCTTAAAATTGTTGTGAATTCTTTTCACATGTGATTGGATTCCTTTGTAGGGCTTGTAAAACCTTAAAGGTAAGCTCTTCATGCTCACAGGTTGCACAAACTATTTGTCGTATGAATTGTGTGTCTGATTGATATTGCGTTGGATTGGGTCTTGTCCACCATGTGCGAAGTAGGAGATGTAAGTTTTGGGTCGTGGGTCTCCCATGTGGACCGACCCAACTCAACCCGGTTATGCCCGACCCAATCTGTTTTTGTCCTATTTGATTTAATTAATTAATTACATAGATAATCCATTTTAAAGGATAAGAGAGAACAATTCCAGAGTAACTGTTCAACCTCCCCTTAAAAGACTCTTAGTGGGAGTAACTTTTTTTAGATGTCGGAACGTAAAAAAGGAGAGGGGAAGAACATGAGAAAGATAAAAACAAAAGATTAGTAAAGAAATATAGAAGAAAGTTTCTTACTCAAATAAATCTACACACTAAGGAAGACTCTTAGTTTGTGAACAAAAACGATCTTGGTTTCCTTGTGATTCAAAAAGAAATCTGGAGCAATTACTTTTGAGAACAAAATCAACAACAAATATTTCCGCTGCAAGTAATAAGGTACACATCTTGCTGTTGTTTTTGCCCTTTTTATTCCTTCAATTTTGCATAAGACCACTTATTTGAAATTCATTTTTTGTGAGAAGATCCTCCATTTATGGACTTTTTTTATAATTGATTTTTTTTATATAGTTTTTCCTTTAATTAACATTATATTATGGTAAGAACTAAATGTAGAAATTTCATGTAAATAAGTTGAAAATCACTTTACATTCATGAATTAAATTTGACAAACCTCCAATATTCATAATATTGATAATGTAACTTGATGCTACACAATTTTTTAATATACATATTTGAATAGGGTGTCTGTTCATCAGTTTCAGCTTTTCTCACGATCCGAAAACTCGAGTCGTGATGCCATCCATTATAACCCACCAGTAGGTAAGTCGACCCATATCTCGAAATGACTAGAAACAAACATATTGGGCAGAATCAACAACCAACGAGACAATAAGAGCAATTTAAAGGAAAATTCAGCAGAAATGGGAAATAGCATCAATATATATAAAAGGAGCACATACCCACAACTTGGTGGACAAAAGTACAAATTAAAGCTACCATAGGAGTACAAGTCTCAAAAGTAAATACTTGTCTCGAATACATAAGACTAGTCAAAACTACATACATATGAAGATAAGTTGATATAGTATGTCATCAGTTCACCCTCACTCTCTAAAGATCTCCATGCTAAGCTCGAATCACTGCTTTCTATTGGTGCTCCAATACGCATCAAGAAAAAATATGTAGAGTGTAGCATGAATATCAAAACAACAGGTACCTAGTAGGCATCATAAATCGGCTGAGCTTGGAAAATAAATACAATATGAAAAGTGAGAAAGATAAACAGCGGCAAGAAGTCATATGAACAAAGACATAACGGAAAGTCTAACTATATAACTCACGAGTCTAGAATGAACAAAGTAGTAGAGTAAACCAACTATCTATAACCTAACTGGACCCCATAAGCCTAGAAGATTTAACTTAGAAATTTAAAAACATTAAATTATGGCAACAGATTCAAGAGTTGGAGATTGTTTAAGAATAATATAAAAGAAGAGCCAAAAGTTAACGTTGTTAACATCAAGTTACGTGTACGGACTAAAATTACACATTTTATTTAATTAAAAGTTAAATATGTTTAGTTTAATAACACAAGGATCAAAATTTTAATAATGTAATAACACATGGCCTAAAACTATTTTTTTTTCCTCTCTCTAAGTGAAGCTTTTCTTTTTGCCTACTCCGGGAAAAGTGCCGATTCAATAGACAAGTTGAGCAGAAGGGAGGAGCTTCCCAAATCCTACTGTTAAGAAAAAGGCATATATATAACTTGTATATATAAGCCGGCTATTACACTCGAGTGTAATTGTGTATATAAAGTTAAAACATGAACTCGAGTTCACCTCTTTGAGAGGATGAGGGATCAAATAAGTAACTATTGAAGTAGTGAATGACGTCTGGGGCATCGTGAGTAAAAGTGTCCTTAAAATTGTTGTGAATTCTTTCCACATGTGATTGGATTCCTATGTAGGGCTTGTAAAACCTTAAAGGTAAGCTCTTCATGCTCACAGGTTGCACAAACTATTTGTCGTATGAATTGTGTGTCTGATTGATATTGCGTTGGCTTGGGTCTTGTCCACTCTGTGCGAAGTGGGAGATATAAGTTTTGGGTCATGGGTCTCCCATGTGGACCAACCCAACTCAACCCAGTTATGCCCGACCCAATCTGTTTTTGTTCTATTTGATTGAATTAATTAATTTCATAGATAATCCTTTTTAAAGGATAAGAGAGAACATTTTCAGAGTAACTGTTCAACCTCCCCTTAAAAGACTCTTAGTGGGAGTAACTTCTTTTAGATGTCGGAACGTAAAAAAGGAGAGGGGAAGACCATGAGAAAGATAAAAACAAAAGATTAGTAAAGAAATATAGAAGAAAGTTTCTTACTCAAATAAATCTACACACTAAGGAAGACTCTTAGTTTGTGAACAAAAACGATCTTGGTTTCCTTGTGATTCAAAGAAAAATCTGGAGCAATTACTTTCGACAACAAAATCAACAACAAATATTTCCTCTGCAAGTAATAAGGTACACATCTTGTTGTTGTTTTTGCCTTTTTTATTCCTTCAATTTTGCATAAGACCTCTTATTTGAAATTTATTTTTTGTGAGAAGATTCTCCATTTATGGACTTTTTTTTATAATTGATTATTTTTTATAGTTTTTCCTTTAATTAACATTATATTATGGTAAGAACTAAATGTAGAAATTTCATGTAAATAAGTTGAAAATCACTTTACATTCATGAATTAAATTTGACAAACCTCCAATATTCATAATATTGATAATGTAACTTGATACTACACAATTTTTTAATATACATGTTTGAATAGGGTGATTGTTCATCAGTTTCAGCTTTTCTCACGATCCAAAAACTCGAGTCGTGATGCCACCCACCATAACCCACCAGTAGGTAAGTCGACCCATATCTCATAATGACTAGCAACAAACATATTGGGCAGAATCAACAACCAACGAGACAATAAGAACAATTTAAAGGAAAATTCAGCATAAATGGAAAATAACATCAATATATATAAAAGGAGTACATACCCACAACCTGGTGGACAAAAGTACAAATTAAAGCTACCATAGGAGTACAAGTCTCAAAAGTACATACTTGTCTTGAATACATAAGACTAGTCAAAACTACATACATATGAAGATAAGTTGAAATAGTATGTCATCAGTTCACCCTCACTCTCTAAAGATCTCCATGCCAAGCTCGAATCACTGCTTTCTATTGGTGCTCCAATACGCATCAAGAAAAAATATGTAGAGTGTAGCATGAATATCAAAAAAATAGGTACCTAGTAGGCATCATAAATCGGCTGAGCTTGAAAAATAAATACAATATGAAAAGTGAGAAAGATAAACAACGACAATAAGTCATATGAACAAAGACATAACGGAAAGTCTAACTATATAACTCACGAGTCTAGAATGAACAAAGTAGTAGAATAAAACAACTATCTATAACCTAACTGGACCCCATAAGCCTAGAAGATTTAACTTAGAAATTTAAAAACATTAAATTATGGCAACAGATTCAAGAGTTGGAGATTGTTTAAGAATAATAAAAAAGAAGAGCCAAAAGTTAACGTTGTTAACATCAAGTTACGTGTACGGACTAAAATTACACATTTTATTTAATTAAAAGTTAAATATGTTTAGTTTAATAACACAAGGATCAAAATTTTAATAATGTAATAACACATGGCCTAAAACTATTTTTTTCCCTCTCTCTCTAAGTGAAGCTTTTCTTTTTGCCTACTCCAGGAAAAGTGCCGATTCAATAGACAAGTTGAGCAGAAGGAAAGAGCTTCCCAAATCCTACTGTCAAGAAAAAGTCATATATATATTTTTGATCGAAACTTATTAATACCCCTCAACTTTGCCGTTTAGAGTTGATATACCCTCGTTATGAAAGTGACTCATATATACCCTTACCGTTATACAAATAACTCACATATAACCCTACCGTTACAAAAGGATCTCACATATACCCATCTTCTAACGGAAGTGGAAAAATTAGATTTAAATTTATATTTTTGACTTTTACTTTTTTAAGAAAATCGTGTAAGGATATAAATGATTTGTCTAGCAAAGTTCAAGGTATATTTTAATCTTTTTCATACATAAATTATTTTTTGACTTTTTTGATTATCATTATTTGAGTTTCTTAATCTTATTTTATTTTTTTCTTTCATTCTTTAGGGTAAAGAAAAGAACTTAACACTATTTTTTGTGATTGTATTATAATTTAAAACTATTTTTTCGGCTATATTGTAATTTAGCTTTTATATTAGTAAAAAAAATGGAGCATCTATAATAAAATTTACAAGAAAATTAGTGAAACATAAATAAATTAGAGCATCAAAGTAATAAATTTAAATTAGTCGATGAAATAAAAAAGTAAAAGAGAATACGTGTGAGGAGGATCAAATATACCCCATATGGATAATATGTATATATATATATATATTTTAAAAATAATTAAAAAATTAAATTAAAATTATTTTTCACTTCCATTAGATAAAAAGGATATATATGAGAAGTTTATATATGAGCCATTTGTATGTGATAAGGGTTTATATGACTCGCTTTCCTAACAATATATATATTAGACCCTAACATTACAAATACATGGAATGATTTAGCTTGATTTTATTTTTTGGGCGGGGACATACCCCTAAATTGGGAGGTGAAGCTATCACCATTTGTTACATTCAACTAGCATACAGCAATTTATACTTGAATTTCTCAAATCTCACTCTTCTATTACGTTCTTCTCTCAATTTCTGTCTAGCCTTTCAGTTCTTTGTGCTGTCTCCCTACATATTTGATATGTCTGAAAAGGAGTACCAGTCTGGGAATTAGTATCAGCAACATATATATTATACTAAAAAAGAGTAATGGAAGGGAGACGAGTTCGAAGGTTTGGCAGATGGCGAAGCAATCAGACTCTACTACCTGTGCGCGTCAATCGACTATCTAACGCTGTTTCTTGTTGGTATGAAATCTTTCTTGTTTTTCCATATCGTGGCATTTAAGAGTGTTTTACGAGGTTGCAGTTGTTGGCGCTGAGTTATTAGCCATCATTTTCGAAACTTGCAGGTATTGTGACTGCAAGTCGTCAGTATTGAATGAACCCTTGTTTCGTTTTGGACGAAGATATTCAAGGTGCCCTTTTTTAAACCATTCTAATTGATATATGCTTCATGCTTTTCAAGGTCCTTTTTACCCAATTTATGTAATTCATTGTATTTCGTCTCACACTTTATACTTAATTTCTACCAAGTAGCAGCTGATGCTCCTTATTTTCAATCACATTTGCTTCTTTTCTGAGGTTGAAAATCTAATTTTGAAGTTTGCCTAACCTATTACAAAATGTTTTTACCATTTCTAGGATTTCCTTATGCAAATCTTATGTTAAACAAATTTAAGGAATATTAAATTTGCAAAAGAAGTTCAAGCTGCTGATTTGTTGTTAACTAGAGGTGCTCTATGGCTTATGCTCTGAAGTTATTTAGCTTATTCTCAATCTTTGTAACTTTGTTGGTGTAATTTGTAACCTAATGCCTATATCTTTATGCAATTAGAATTAACATGACACACAAATAATTCTGATAAATAATTAAGCTGGACATTATGTATATTTCCATCTTAACCACAAGTCTACCTAATGCCCATGTTCAAGAGCTTCCCATACTCAATCCTATTGCAATCAATTCTCTTTTTCAGGGTCAATTCAAGATTCATACATAGTATCCAATTGTTGGCCAGATAATCAAATAATTAAGCACAAGAATCGAATGAATAACACAATACAGTAATGAATTCATCAAATCAATATCCAGATATCAAATTCATGAGAGGACCGTAACCATAGAAATATAGTATAGCTACTCATAGTCATGCTCTAATCTCAATACAATCTTAAGAATTCATAAAAAAAGGCAAGAAAAGTAGGGAAAAGAATGATCTCAAAATGAATCCTAACCTTCACAATATCTCCAATGGCTCCCTTGCGTTCAAAGTGTCAATGATACCCTAAAATTTCTGGGTTTGTACCTTATATACTTAGTACTAAACATGTTTAGACTAAAATAGCCTTCAAACTTCACGCTAAGCAAATAGGCCATGCATGCCATTAGCTTGCCAGAGGAGAGTCTTGTGCTGCTCAACTTCTGCTCCCGTCATTAGCTCGCCAGGTGCAATGCTAATTCTTGTCCCCATGGACTTGTCTTCCAAGCTTCTCACGGCTGGGCCTTTTTTTTTGTTGCTTTAAACTCTGAAGCCTCTAATTTTGTTGCATTCTTTGCTATAACCTCGCCTGGTGAGAGTATCTTGAATTCTAGAAAATTTCATCTTTGACTTCAATTCATCCTGAATTGCTTGAATTTAATAAGAGGACATATTACATGCTTGATAATGCTCAAGTTACCCTCAAAACAATTAAGAGAATAAGTGGTCGTTAGCAATAAAATTACCCAACAAGAGTCAGGGTCGAATCCCATAGAGAGTGATATAATGCAAGGAATTCAATTAGGAAAATAAGGGTGTAAACTAATTCATTTGTAGCAATAAAAAGAGATGGGTAGATGATTCCACCAAATTTATGAAAAGGATTTTGGTATCAAGTAACACAATTAAACTAAAATTTGGATTTCAAACAAGTAGAGATCTAGGGTGTGAGGATTGGTATCAATGTCAAGTAGAGGTGCTTGTGCTTGCTCATTATCGCTAAACAATAATGGATAGACTAGGTAATCTTAAATAACACTAATCTTCTTTCGATCTCATAGCATTAAATCATAGAATCTCCTTTCGGTCTCATCTATGTGAATCACAAATCAACCCAATACCTTACTAAAATCTCTCTTTCAAGCAGATTTGACAACTAGAATTGAACTACAATTTCTCTTTCAAGCAATTTTTTTTTATGATGACAAGGAAAATCCACAACTGCTACCCTTAGAGTGCGCACAGCCTCCGCTCCTATGCAATAGCTTGCAAACCACATAGGAGAGGTAACCCGCACTAGGCAATCCCGGTGCGACGAGCTCGACCGAGAAGGTAAACCCCTTCTTTCATTGGCAATTGGTTTTGAACTTGAGACCTCCAACATGGAAGTCCCAAGCCCAACCTACTAGGCCACCCCAAAGGGTTCTCTTTCAAGCAAATTATAGTAAACAAATCTGAATTGCAGGCATTAAACTAATTACCCACTTTAATTAATCTCTTTCGAATATCAATTGAAGATCTAAATTAGGATTAAATTTGCAATCTTAACCCATGAATTAACCCCATGCTAATTAGCTTAAATCCATGAATCTACAGCTATAAAACAGAGCAAGACACAAACCCACTACAATAAATTAACAGCCAACCCCATAATCATACCCCTAGATTTGGGGTTTTAGCCAAGCCTCATAAAAGGAAAAGAGAGTATACCCATTATGATTTCAACCATTGGGAAAGTGAAATCAAACAATAATCTTCAAGACCCACTTCAATTTGAACCTTCAATTGTCAATTACAAAGTTGTTCACAAATCCCAAAACTAAGAGTATTTTCTCAAAGGGTGAAAAGAAAATATTCAAAACTCTTTCTCTAAACTAATATTGAAATGATATTCAAAAAGTGATTCCAAAAAGTCCTTTATTTTCTCTCTTTTGGACTATTTATAGTTTCCCAAAATTTGGCCCAAAATTCAATGTGTGACCAATTCAGTGACATTAGTATGGCTCGCCAAACATGTTTGGCGGATCGCCGTTTGTCTCTCGACTCGCCCTTCATTTGTTTCAGGCTTCAGGTGTTTGAACCTCAGTTGGCAGACTCGATCGAGTTGGACTTTTCACATTCGGTGGATCGCGG
>JAJOOO010013643.1:0-14597 GCA_029582685.1 Solanum piurae | reverse complement strand
TTCAAATATGTTCAAACCCTTGCTGTCCCAACACTAAAGTGTGATATGCTACGCAATCAATAAAACAAATTATACCACGATGATGAGCCCAACGCGTAAAACAACTTTCGTCAAGGACTTAAGTCGAGAAAATCTATACTTCACTTGATCCTAGAAATGGGTTTCTCTAATTTCTCTGGTTTTTAGCTTTAAAATGAATAAAAAGGTCGAAGAAGAAGATATATGTAACATTCCACCGACTTAGGGCCCCACCTCACGTGCCTGCTTGCGCAGTCCCACGAAAACGCAAATATCTCTCTATTCTGAAGTCGTATGAACGAACGGTTTGATGCGTTGGAAACTAGACTCGTAGACCTTCGATTCAATAGGTAGTGGTCACCATAACTCTTAATAGATTGGGAGAAAACGTCCGAGACATTTGACCCAAATTTCAGACAGATCTTTAAAAGGAATTTACGGTAACTTTCGCCAACTTTTATTTCGCCACTTACCTAACTTCAAAACTTGAGATACAACACTTGAACACTTAAAATATCACATAACACATCATTCTTAATTTATTACCCACCCTCCTGGTCTTTCCACGAAGATATGAGTCAATTTATACGTTTCAAAAAGTTGGGGTGTTACATATGTGGTGTCAGAATTTAGATAAGTGTGTCCTAATGACTTGCCTGGTATGCCTCTGGGTAGATATATAGACTTTTGCATTGATTTAGAACCTGGTACGCGTCCCATTTCTATCCCTCCATATCGCATGGCCCCAGCAGAATTAAGAGAGCTTAAGGCTCAAATTCAAGAGCTTCTTGATAAGGGATTTATTCGCCCTAGTGCTTCCCCATGG
Source organism: Solanum piurae (assembly GCA_029582685.1). Lineage (NCBI taxonomy): Eukaryota > Viridiplantae > Streptophyta > Magnoliopsida > Solanales > Solanaceae > Solanum > Solanum piurae. The sequence goes on along the minus strand of JAJOOO010013643.1, from coordinate 13,753 downwards.
GGTGCTCCAGTTTTGTTTGTTAAAAAAAATAATGGTAATATGAGAATGTGTATAGATTACCGGCAATTGAATAGGGTCACTATTCGAAACAAGTACCCTTTGCCTCGAATAGATGATCTCTTTGACCAATTACAAGGGGCATCAATTTTCTCCAAGATTGATCTAAGGTCTGGCTACCATCAGTTGAAAATTAGTCTTAAGGATGTGCTCAAGACGGCGTTTAGAACCCGTTATGGGAACTATGAATTTATGGTTATGTCTTTTGGCTTGACTAATACGCCTGCAGCTTTCATTAGTTTAATGAATGGGGTGTTCAAAACATTTCTTGATTCATTCGTCATAGTATTTATTGATGACATTTTGGTCTATTCGAAAAGTGAGGAAGAGCATCCCGACCATCTTCATATTGTTCTGGGTGTTCTTGGGAAACAAAGGTTATATGCAAAATTCTCTAAGCGTGAATTTTGGTTGACTTCGATTGCATTTTTGGGGCATTTAGTTTCAAAAGAAGAGGTAACGGTAGATCCTCAAAAGATTGAGGCGGTTAAGAATTGGGTTCGTCCTAGCTATGTGACAAAAGTTAGGAGTTTTGTGGGGCTCGCTAGCTATTATCGTTGATTTGTGAAGAACTTTACTTCTATTGCCACACACTTGACAAATTTGACCAAAAAAGAGATACCATTTGAATAGACTGAAAAATGTGAGGAGAGATTTCAAAAGCACAAGACTCTCTTGACCACCGCACATATTCTATCGTTGCCGATTGAGGGTAAAGATTTTATTGTTTATTGTGATGCTTCACATTCTGTTTTGGTGTTGTGTTGATGCAGGATAAGAATGTTATAGCTTATGCATCGCACCAATTGAAGGTGCATGAGAGGAATTACCCAACAGATGATTTGGAGTTGGCAACGGTAGTGTTTGCTCTTAAGATATGGCGACATTATCTATATGGTATTGAGTGTGAGGTATTTACTGATCATCGTAGTTTGCAGCATGTGTTTACTCAAAAGGATCTGAATTTGAGACAGAGAAGGTGGATGGAGTTACTCAAGGATTATGATGTGACCATTTAATACCATCCGGGCAAGGCAAATGTGGTGGCAGACGCTTTGAGTCGAAAAGTGGTGAGTATGGGTAGTTTAGCTTGCTTGAGCGTATCCAAGCGACCCTTAGCAAAGGAAATTCAGACCTTGGAATATAAATTCATGAAATTGGGCATCTCAGAAAAATGTGGGGTGTTGATATCATTGAAGTGAGGGTCACATTCATTGAGGAGATCAAGGCCAAACAGTTTGATGATAAGAATTTGGAGGATCTTAGAAAGAAGACTGTGATTGGTAAGGCACAAGAGATCACTCTTGATGCGGAAGGTATGCTCAATTTTAAAGGAAGAATTTGTGTTCCTCGAGTTGATGACTTGATTCAGAAATTATTGACAGAATCCCATGGCTCGCGATATTTATTCATCCATGTGTGACCAAGATGTACCGAGATTTGAAGTGAATTTATTGGTGGCCGGGCATAAAAAAGGATATAGCAGAGTTTGTGGCTAAGTGTCAAAATTGTCAACAAGTGAAGTATGAACATCAAAGGCATGCAGGTTTACATCAGAGAATGCCAATTCCAGAATGGAAGTGGGAAATGATAGCCATGGATTTTGTGGTTGGTCTTTCCAATACTTTGGGGAAGTTTGATTCTATTTGGGTAGTGGTTGACAGATTGACTAAGTCAACCCATTTTATTCCGGTAAGAATAGATTATAATGCTAAACAATTGGCTAAAGTTTATGTGAAAGAGATATTGAGGTTGCATCTCAGACCGTGGTACCCAATTCACATTCAAGTTTTGGAGGAAATTGCACGATGAATTGGACACACAACTCACTTTTAGTACAGTCTTCCATCCACAGACGGATGGACAATCAGAGAGGACTATTCAAGTGTTAGAAGACATATTGAGGGCATGTGTGATTGATTTTGGAGGGCATTGGGATAAGTTCTTAACTTTGTGTGAGTTCTCTTACAATAATAGCTATCACTTCAGCATTGATATGACACCATTTGAGGCACTTTATGGGAGAGGATGTAGATCTCCCATATGATGGTTTGAGGCTGGAGATGTGAAGCCTTTGGGGGTGGATTTAGTGAATGATGCTCAAGATAAGGTGAAGAGTATTCAAGTTAAGCTCTTAGCAGCCCAGAGTAGACATAAGAAGTATGCAGATCATAAGGTAAGAGACATGACATTTCAAAACGGGGAGAATGTTCTTCTTAAGGTATCACCCATGAAAGAAGTGATGAGGTTTGGCAAGAAAGGTAATCTAAGTCCGTGATACATTGGTCCCTTTGAGATTCTTGAATGTGTAGGGCCAGTGGCTTATAGATTGGCTTTATCTCCTAACCTATCGAGAGTTCATCTGATATTTCATGTGTCCATGTTGAGAAGATATCATGGTGATGTAGATTATATCATTAAGTGAGACTCGATTGTGTTAGACAAAGACCTCTAATATGAGGAGGAACCGGTTGCAATTCTTGATCGTGATGTGCGTAAGTTGAGGACCAAGGAGATTAAGTCCGTGAAAGTTCAATGGAAGCATCGTCCAGTTGAGGAAGCTACTTGGTAAACCAAGAGGGACATGCGAGACAAATATCCCAATTATTCGTCGATTCAGGTACTACTCCATTCTTTCTTTAGCCTATTTTTCCTAAGTTTTGTCACTCGGGGACGAGTGATGGGTAAATTGGTATCTATTATAACGATCAAGTATCATCGTTATAGAAAAGCCAACGGGAAAAAAATTTGGGTCGGAAAACTTTTTTGTAGTAACTTGGAATTTCTCAACCTAGTCTAAATTTGGACGAAATTGGATTCATTAAAGTCTAGAGAAATTTGGTAGCAATTGGGTGATTTAATTATGATTTTGATCACATGAGTAGATAGATAAGTCGTTAAGGAATCCGTACGACTTTACGAAATTGAATTCGGGTGAGTAGAACTCCCAAAATTGATCTTAGCGTGAATGGGTAGTTTTTGAGTGTCGTTGGTCGAAGGCGTGTTGTGAAATGGGGATGTTGGAATTATTAAAATAGCTCACTATTTCATGCAAGCCGATTTGGCGGCAATTTCGGTCGCCAGTGCGGGGTCGTTGTAGCGGGGTGAGGACCGTTGTAGCGGGCCAGACGCGACTTAAAGTCGTAAATAAACCCCAAAAATGTTTTATTTTGCAACTTTTGAATTTGAGAGCTAAGGAACGAACCCAGGGCTTTTCTTGACAGTTTTCCATCATTCTTGAGGCTAAAGGTAAGATTTTAACTCTCTGAATCCATTTTTTGATCCGTAAAACGTAATCGAATGGGTAATTATCGATATGGGAGTGTTTTGATCTAGAAACTATGGTGGAAAAAGCCCTAATTTGGACACTTGGGATCATAGGTATGATTTAGGGTTGTTAGAATTATTAGTAATCCAGGTAATTAGTGATTGTTTATTGATTCCCATATTATATTGATTGTTTGTAGACCAAGAACAAGCGGAACAAATCCAAAAAGGGAAGGATCAAGTTTCTTAAGGTTTCAAGCTTGTTTCGAGGTAGGTGATGGTTGTGATTCTATGATTGTGTGATGGATTTTGTCTTTGCTTCATTATGATACATGTATGTATGTGAATGTTGCATTATTGATCACACTTGTTGTAAATGAGGATATATGAATGATGAATAATCATGACTTGATTGTATGATTATGAGAATGTACTTTGTGATTGTGATTGTGGCTCGTTGAATGGATCGTGTGTTGCGTTCTGACACACTAACTTGGATCAGTTGCCACATTCAGACTTAATTATGGGATCGGTTACCACGTTCCGGCATAAACATTGGATCGAGTAGCACGTTCAGGTATGCTAACTGTTTGGGTTTGGGTTCCATGAGAGGACCAATGACTTGTCATATTTATTTATCTTGAGAAATGTGAAGTTGTTCGTTGTTCGTAAATGTTGATAATATTGTATATGTTCTATATGCATGTGATTATATTATTGTATTGACTTATGTATGTTGCACTTAGTGGAATAGCCATGTGATCCTACCAGCACACTGTGGTTATGTACTGATACTGCACTTGCTCTTTCTTTATTGAGTACAGGGCATCTTCAGGAGGCTATTGAGAGACCTCGCTTAGAAGATCAGTGATCACCGATCGAATTCAAGGGTGAGCCAGTTCTTCTAGGCAACCATGAGTTCTCCTTTCGTCTATGTCCACATTTTGGACTTGGACTTTCCTAGTTAGTTGTTAGTTCATTAGTTTAGGGTTGTATCCCTTCTTGTTTAGACTTGTTGAACCTTAGATGTTTTGGTACATTGACTTTCAGGTTCTAGGCGTATTTTTCCGCATTGTTAGTTGTTAGATCTTTTGGAAGTTTATGGGAACTTCAGTCTTTAGTTATTTAACTTGTTTCCGTAACTTAAATGTTTTAGTTTTTTGTTTAGTTGCTATGTTTGGGTTGTAGTAGTGGTTCTCCCACCGGAGAGTTAATGTGGGTGCCAATCACGATGGTCTAGGTCGTGACATCTCTATAATTGGAGAGTAGAGGGTAAAATAGAGAGTGTTGGGAGAGGGCATTCTCTATTTTACTCTCCAAATATAGAGAATGGAGTGTAAAATAGAGTAGGGTTGGAGATGGTCTAACTAATCCCATCATAACTTATCATAGTTTAACTTATCCTAGCATAACTAATCACAACATAACTTGTATTCAAACCAAACGACTCCTAAGTGTTAGTTGTTTAGATATTAGTTATGTGTCATTAATTATGTTGAATTTAGTTATTCATTTTCTGTTCTACATAAGAAAATATATATGTGTTTCGTTATAACTTATAAATATTTTAGTAATGCAAATTTCTAATAACTTATTGGTTTGTGATCACGACCAACCTGCCGTGTAAGACACCCACATTAAACCCCTAGTAGAAGAACCAATCATCTACTACTCCCTCTGTCTTGTAAATTTTTTTATCATCTTACTAAAAATAGTGTTTCATATTAGTTGTCTATATTACTAAATCAAAAAAAGTTAATTACATTTTTATATTACTCTTGCAATTAATTTATTTTGAAAGTGTTCACATTTGTTGTAAAATTCTCAAGAAGATTTTTAAGGGGTGAATAGTAAAATTATCTTCTTATTTATGATTTCTTAATATGCGTGTAAAATGGGGAAATGATCAATTAATATGGGGCGTAGAGAGTAATACGCAAGAAACTAAACAATGAAACATAATAGTTTTCATTAATTAAATCAAACAATCATCAATCTTAACAAAACATGCGGAAATAACCCTTTAGAATCTAGAAGTTGTGTATCAAAACATCTACATAGTCTAGAATGCGGGGTTGCAACCCCAAGACAAAAGCAGTCTAAGTCCGAAAAATAAATTAGAGGGAAAAGATGAACTCATAGCAACCCACAAGAAGCAGTTCACCCTTGGATTAAGAAAGTTTGGGATTCACAATTGAGGTCGCGTAACAGCCGCTGGAATTTGTCATGTACTCAATAAAAGAAGAGCAAATACAGTATCAATCCAAAAAATTTACAGTGTACTGGTAGGACAATCAATCAACTTTAATTATATGATATATGAACAAGTAACTGAAACTTAGTAAAACAAGACAATATGCAAATATAGCCATGCAATCAGTAATATAAACATGACTTCAATCCTCATCTTAACTTAACAACCACAACAAATATACTAACAACATTGCAATAAAATCGACCATGTTCACTCATGGAACTAAGATACAGAAAAATCACATATATCGAAAAAATTTATGGTGTTTGAGGAATAAATATGAGGTGGCATACAAAAGTTGTATAAGCCTTCTTTCATAATTTGACAAGTGCATAATTGAGTTTCATTTTCAGAAAAATTGGCCAAAGTTCCTTCTCTCTCTTACTTTTTAACTTTTTCCTATTGTACTTTACCTTTTCAACTTCTTGCTTTTTTTTAACCATTATTTCAAAATTTGCTATTTTTCTTGTCTTTAAATAATTTTAAAAGTATAAAATTTAGCCTAATTCATCATACTCCTAACATTTGGTACTTCCTCCGTCCCATTTTATGTGAGGTACTTTGACTCGGCACGGAGTTTAAGAAAGAAAGGAAGACTTTTAAAACTTGTAGTCCAAAATGAATGATATAAATTTGTGTGGTTGTAAATCATTTCATTAAGGGTAAAATAGACATTTTATAGCTAAATTATTACTTGATATAGAAATGTGTCATTCTTTTTGGGACTGACTAAAAAGGAAAGTAAGTCACATAAATTGGGACAGAGGGAGTATTATTTTTCTATCCTATATTAGTTATCTAAATTACTAAAAATAATTATTAAAATTATTTATCAATTAACAAAATTGAACTATCATTTTTTTATTTTCATTACCCTAGCAATTATTCTTTTTTGAAAGTATAAACAAAATTTGTAAAAATGTAAAAAAAAAAATATCTTAAAGAGTAAATTAATAAATTATCATTTTTATTAATAATTTCTTAAAGAACGTGTAAAAAAGGTAAAATAACTAATACGAAAGGAGTATAAAATCATTTTTTTTTCTCTTCTCAGTAATTTCATAATTTTCTAATTTTGTAAACACTTAAATGTATCCAATGTTCTCCAACAAGAAAATAAAACAGAAAGACCCATCAATAATCTTCACAAATAATTACATAAGTTTTTTTTCTTTCTATTTTCATGTAATCCAAACCGGTAATCATCCATACACTCCTACATACATACATACTCTCTCAATTTATATGATATATTTTTATTCTTGAAATTCAAGCTATGTGAATTTTAATTGATATTTTAAAAATATTTTATTATTATTATATTAACATGATAAGAATTGCAACTTATAGTGTTTGTTCAAAAATATAACCTTCTCACTAAGTTGCAATTCAACCTAATTATTATTAGTTACAATTCTTATCATGTTAATATAATAAAAAAATATTTTATTATTATATTAACATGATAAGAATTGCAACTTATAGTGTTTGTTCAAAAAATATAACCTTCTCACTAAGTTGCAGTTCAACCTAAAATATTATTAGTTACAATTATTATCATGTTTGTATAATAAAAAAATATTTTATAGCTTAAAATTTTGAGAACAAAAAATAATAAATTAATAGCGAGAGTAAAATGAAAAAAAAATCAATTATATTTTGATTTTGTTGATTTACAAGTAATTTTAAATAACTATTTATTTTTGTCCTAAAAATAATACAATTAATTTTGTATGAGGTTAAGAGCACAAATCTTAATTTAAATTTTTTCAAATACGTAATTATTTGACTTTAAATCTAAATTAATATTAATATATTTATCTCTATTTTATTTTTAACAAATGAATATTATGAATTATCAAAACAATAAAGAAAATAAATTACTAATTTTAGGACATTACTATTTTTATATTGAAGAATTGGAGAAATAATGCGCAAAAGAGATAATAAATTACTAATTTTAGGATATTATTATTTTTATTGTGTGATGAAATATATTTAAAATTTTACAAAGTACTCTATTGTAACAACCCAAATCGTCGTTATTAGGAAAGGCAAAAATCCGCGAAAATTCTGGGCCACTGTCCTGCCAGAGCGAGCCAGATGCCGCTGGGGCGGCAACGCCACATCGGGGTAAGTTGGCGCTAGAGCGGGTGAGACGAGGCAGAATGAAATTGCGAGAAATTCAATTTTCTCCATCTTCCTAAAATACCTAGATAAGTCGTAAATTACCCTAGAAACCTTAGAAAAACTGTTATAAGCTTGGGAAGGAAGGAGAAGAATAATTCTAGCGTAGGGATGGTAAAATCTTGCGGATTCTTGATCAAATTCACCGTCGTGAACCCGAAAAGACCGGAATCGAAGTCAAAACTCCGTACAACCGCTTGACGCCCAGATAGGCTAGGTTTTATGCATTGTGTAGTTGTAAATTTGTGTTTATCATATAATGTATGTAAATCAATAGTAAGGTTTATGTGTAGACCTCCGTGCACCGAGTGAATTCCATGGGTAAATTCTAGAATTCAACGTAATTGGGTTTATGCTTTAAGAAGAGAATTTTTGATGACTTGTTAGGGTTTTTGGAATTGCTATCTTGGATAGAATTGTTTCAAGAACAAGGACATGAAATCAAAAGTGGAACTAGATTCATGAATGTATGCTACCTTCGATAAGTTGAGGTGATAAACTTGAGGAATTATGATGAATTGTGATTAATCCCTAATAAGAAATTATAATGATGAACTAGGGCTGAACTTGGGAGAGATATATATACATACATATATGATAGGGATTGAGGAGTAATTCGTAGGTGATGGTTGTGATTTCATGATTGTGTGATATATGCTTGTTCTTACTTCATTATGATACTTGTATATGTATGAATGTTGAAATGTTGATTACACTTGTTGTAAATGAGTTAGGTGAATGATGATTGCCATGAAATCATGATGTAAATGTATGATCTTGATGAAGTATTTGTGATTGTGATTGTGGTGTGTGAATGAGATCGGTTGCCACGTTCTGGCATAACTAACTTAGATCGGTTGCCACGTTCCGGCATAAATATGGGATCGGTTGCCACGTTTCGACATAAATTAAACATGGGATCGACTGCCACGTTCTGACACACTAACTTGAGATCGATTTCCACGTTCCGGCATGCTAACTGGTTGAGTTTGGGTTCCGTGAGAGGGCCAATAATATGCTATTAAATGTTAGTTGTTCGGTGTTCGTATGCTTGTTGATAATATGGTATATGCTTGATATATGCTTGTGAGTATATTGTGGTATTGGTTGTATAGGTTGTACTTAGTGGACTCGTGTTAGGACGATTTATAGTTGGTGATTCGTGGGGATGTAATGGCGAGAGTAGAGATAGTAAATGCGATGGGATATGTTAGGTGAATTTCACCTTGGGGGAAAGAAGATTGGGTTAGTGTGAAGAAAGCTGAATTAATGATTTATGTGACGATGGTGGGGTATTATGACGAGGAAGCAAGGGTACGACGTGAGTGGATAGTTGAATTGGCGGTGCTGGAACTTAGGATTGACTATGTGTTTAGAATGGTTAAGTCATGATCAAGAATTCGGTAAGTAGGTTGATTCAAAAAGGGTTAGTGGTTAGAATGTTAGTGTGATTTGGAGGTATTTCAATGAAAGAGTGAAGGTGGAGAAGCGAATGGTTTATTTCATGATCTTACTAGTTGGTTTCTTATGTTATGTGGTGGGCATCGGGTTGACCGATGATGCCTACCAGTACGTGTGTTTGTACTGATACTACTCTTGATATGTCTTTTTGACATAGTCTGGTTGCAGGATCGGTGATGTTTCCATAGGTGGACGAAGAATCTCCAGCAGTTTCTACTTTTCCTTCCGCATGGTGGGAGCTGTGTCATTTATTTTATTGTCCATTGTCCTCTTAGTAGCTCTTGTACCTGTTTAAACTAGATCCTTGGGGTTGTTAATTACTTTACAAGTCTTAACTAATATTTATTTAAAAGAGGTTTCATTATGAAGATTTATGTTTCCCGTTTATATCAGTAATTCGTAAACTTTTCGCATGTTTTTAACTTTTGGGGTATGAGGATTCTCCTACTTAGGTGTTAGAGTGGGTGCCCGCACGGCCCGGTGGATTGGATCGTGACATCTACATAGAGGGAGTTAAATAGAAGGTGGGGTAGAGGAGTAAGAAGAGAAATAAAAAAGTTATAAAAATATGGACCTACAAAATAAATTTTATTTATTAAAATAATCCCTCATGCAATTATGACATGATGTGCCTCAACCACTATAAAAAAAGTTCACAAAGTTATTGTATGAATGATTTGTATCTCAGAGATGTTGCGTGACAATTGTTCTGGAGATACATGAATAAAAATTCTATACTTTGTTTTATTTGCTCACTTTATGTCTTTATCCATTATTCTAGTTTATCATATATTTTTTTGTTTTTATTTAGCAATATAACATTAACTACAATCATCGTTTGGTCATCCTTATTTATGTGTCCTTGAACCACTTAACAAATTTCATTGATATCTTAAATGGTGAATTTAAGGGTAAGCAAATAGTACCCCCCCTCCACAAAACTTTTGTACATATATGTACAAAGTAGTTTCTGCAATTGAATTGACCTAATTTTAAAAAAATGCAAAATATTGGGACCCCTATAAATTAAAAGAAATAGTACACTACATAATTGTTGAACAGATAATCCTCACCAACAAGAACATGATAAATAGCAAGTGTTATAATTAAATAGGATAGTAATATTTGATCTGCAACAACTTTTCCACAATAAAAAATGTTCCATGTGCTTGAATAATTGTAGTTAATTACTACCTTACAATGAAGCACTTTGTCTAACATTATCATTTCCCTTAACCATAGTCATAATTAACATGTGGTTTGGTGCATAAAACATAAAATTAGAATGTCTATACTTAAAATAAAACAACCTAAAACAAGTCCTAAAACCTGCATTATCACATACAATGAATACCATTTTCCACACTTAGAAGGTTTCCCTTAATTATTATTATTATTTTCTCTTATTATATAAGAGACAGTTCTATTGAAGCAGGCACGTCGTTGACGTTTCTGCTTCAGCGTGTTTCGAAAAAGAAAAAAAAATTATTTTTGTTCTACTTTAATTTAATTAGTGTATAATTTTTTTCAAAAAAAATAATAAATTATTTCTTTTATTCTACTTTCCAAAATATTTTAAAAATTTATTCTTTTTGTTCTACTTTAATTTAATTAGTGTATAAGTTTTTCGAAATTATGGAATCCGTTTTAGCTATGACTTTTAGTTTTATATTCAAGAGTTTACACTGAAGTAGACACGTGTCCGTCGACGTTCCTGCTTCAGCGTGTTTCAGAAAAAGATTAAAAAATTATTTCTTTTGTTCTACTTTAATTTAATTAGTGTATACTTTTCTGAAATTATGGAACCCGTTTTAGCTATGACTTTCAGTTTTAAATTCATTTTCTATTGTTATTGCTTTATTATTTTAAATTTCGGTAATATTTATTTATATCTTGTAACTATTTTGAGTCAAAAATCAATAATTGATGAAGAAAAATGCTTTAAGTATGGACATCTTAATGAATTTCTTCACATTAAATTTATGCAAACAAAAGTAATTAACAACTTAAATATCTAAAAATCATATTAAAATTTAATCACCTTTCTAAATTTTACTTATATCACATAAATTAAAATTTAAAAATACTAAAATATTGAACCCGTGCAGCGCACAGGCACCTGTGTCTAGTATATATATATATATATATATATATATGGGTCCAAAACGGTACGAATCATTTACATTATAGTATATAATTATGTAAGTGAACACCATTTTCCCCTTTAATGTTACTTTGAAAATTAAATACCTTCCCTAACATTTAATCATTGACATTATTCCCCTCATATCATATGCAATTTATAAACTGCCTTTGTCATTTAGTTACCATTAATGTAATATTTCTAATTATTCATAGTTTTTTTTCGCATGAATCTCTCCTTGTGTAATTTTTTTTTATATAGATTTGTTGTTACAGTAAAAATCTTACTAAATTAATACTCGATTAATTAATAATCTTTTTAAAATACTATTTTTTTCTGGTTCCGATTTGGATCAATGAAAAAAATAACTCATTTCGATAAGGTAATACTCCCTCTCTTTAAAACAGAATGACCTAGTTTTCTTTTTAGTCTAATTCGAAAAGAATGACCTCTTTCCTTTTTTGGCAACACGTTAACTTCAACTTTCCAGGTGGCATGTTTAAAGCCACAAAATTAAAGGGCATTTTGGTACATTGACATAACTTTAATTTAGAACCATAAGATTAAACAATCTTCTTTCTTTTCTTAACCGTTCCAAGTCAAACTATGTCATTCTTTTTGAAACGGAAAGAGTAAGATACTATATTTTCAGAAGACCCCTATATAAATATATGTTCTCATTAATATTATAAATTAATAATTCTTTGAAAGTATAAATATATCTAAGACAATTTAGTAGAATATGATTGTATTGTGTTCTATTTTTTATTAAATTAAATCTAGTTGAAGCTCATCTTTAACTTTTCTTATTGCATCCAAAAGTTTTGGTATTGTATTTTTGAACTGCACCATATAATTGTGAAGAGTTCTAAATGCGATAACTGTTTCCTTATGGTAACTAGTTCTAAAGGTACTGTATCATCTTCGCCTTTATCATTGACATTATTTTTTTCAATGGTATCCACAATTTCTTCTAAGCTCTGGACCTCTGAACATATATCATTTTCACTCATTTAATATGTTATTAACGTTTATTTTATTGCGGTAACCGAGATCATTAATCATGACTTCAAGTTTATGAATGATATTTTCACAAGTGGTTCATTTAAATTCTTTGAGATTTCATCCCAAACGAATTTGATTGTATCGAAACACTCTTTAAATTAATAAATATTAGTTTATCAATTAAATAATAACTCTACAAAATAATAATATTTTATGATCTCACCTATATTAATTTAGTGAGATTTTACTGTACTAGTAATAAGAGCCAGAAAAGCCTAAAATAAAAAATAACCAATTAAAACACCAACCAGTCGTGTTTTGATGATTCCATAAGTGGAAAATAAGATATTCATCATTTCTTCACTTCTTTTTCCTATATTTCTGTTCCTTTCCCAAGGTTAATCATTTCATAATAAACAAAGTGTTGAAGTCAAAACCATACCTTTTTTTTTCTTCTCTTATGCAACAACACTATCCAAGCCACTCCAACTTTTATATATTGTATACAAATATTGTTTCATACAAAAGAAACACAACCGTTGGTGGGCCCACAGCTAAATTGTAACAAGTTATTTCGGGATTATTAATCATAAAATAAGTTATTACATTATGTATATGTGATAATTTATCTCATCACAAATGTATAAATAATGGGATAAATAATCTCATGATTGTCTAACACTTCCAAGCAAATGTAGGATAAAATAATCTTACATTTTATCCTGATATTATTATACTTTATACCTCACATCAATCGACTTCTAAAAGTTCTACTATAATATATTATTTATTTCCTTTATAAGGAAGTTAGAACAGTGTTTAATTGCATTAACATACCTTTGATTTGATTTGATTGTATTTTTAAGGCCTAACCTATCGGTGGCCCCCTAAACTTGGCACGATCTTTCACTTAGACACCTTAACTAGGCTTTGTTCATTTTAGACGCCTCATGTCACGCCCAACTGTGTCAATTTGACACTTTTTCGACAATCTACCAAATTTGTAAGGTGTGTGTAACACACTCGCTGGTGACGTGTCAAAGTGACGAATTAAATAAAGACACGTGGCATAAATATAAAAAAACAATTATTAAATTATGAATCTTGAGTAGGAAAAAAACTATAAATGACTCATTGACATGTGGCATTTCTTTAACTAAATAATTTTTTTTAAAAAACACTTTTAATAAAAAGAAAATTATACCCACACCACCCCCAAATTGTCTTCTCTACTACCCACCCCCACCTCAAACCCCAACCCCTCTCTCTCACTCAGATTTTCTTCTCCACCCACCACCACCCCCGACCCTCCCCCACCCAAATGTGTCAAAAGAAGAAGCTTTTTTTTTTGTTTGTTTTTGTCACTTTGTGAATGTTGT
>JAJOOO010013642.1:0-14449 GCA_029582685.1 Solanum piurae | reverse complement strand
AAAATATGTATAATTATCATAAAAATAAGGAGTAGTAAATATTATTATACATGGTATTAAAAAAATGTAAATATACATAAATGTGAAAAATGATATATAAAAAGGATTTAAAGGGGCATATTTGTCATTTATCTATTTTATCTCGGGGTAAGTTATCCCGGGATTACTATACCACCCATAGGGAGGGATAACTTATCCCGGTACTAATTATTAATCCCGGAATAAGTTATCCTGGACTTGCCAACCAAACAACATAATTTTTTTTTATCCCATCACTATTATTTCTAATCCCTTACACCAAACGAGCCCTAAGTGTCTACTTGTGCACATCTAAAGTTGGAAGGCATAAATATGAGTTGAGGTCAAATTAAAGGACATATTTATGTATTATGTCTAGAAAAATCTCGTCTGTTTTTACTAAGATAAATTTTGTTATTTGCCTCTGAAAATTTTATAGCCACTAACAGGTGCAAAACTATCTGTTCGAGAAAGGAGGTGACTGTTTCTGTTGGAAAAATAATTTCGCAAATTTAATTAAACAATTTGTTTCACGCAAATTAATTTAGTTAAAAGAAGATAAATTAGTGAAAAAATGAAAAATAAATTTTGTCCAAAATATTTATCAATCATTTTGCCGATGCGGAGCTAAGCTATAAGATGGACGGCGCGAGGAGACACTCTCTTCTCAACTCTTTAATAGCTAGAAGAAGTATTTCTCTATATAAGCATAAAAGTTCTTCTCTTCATTAGCAACGGGGAGAAACAAACCTTCTTCAAAAAAATTCAAGAAACCCAACATTGTTCAAAACAAGGAAGCAATGTGAGAATATTTCACCGGATGTAGATTAGCTAATAACCAACTAAATTATCAAAATTCTCCCTAGGATTCATCATCCATCGTCTCTTCCTTAATGAAATCAATGTACGATTTTCCATCAAGTTTTCGTGCAAAAAAATCCTTGAAATATTTATCCACAGGAACTCTTCGGAAAATTGGAGGATTATTTGGTCCAATAAGGCTGTGTGCAGGTCCCAATTCGGAGTCGAGGTTGGAGCTGTAGAATGTTGCAACAGAGAGCCTCTCTTTGTTTGAGTTTACAATTGCTCTGTGCTCAATGCTCCTATAAACACCATTGCTTACTATCTGTCAAGTCAAATAACACATGTATACAGAATTACAAACCTTAGAGAAATCAGTTACTCAACAAGAATGTTGTTATTTACCTCCATTATATCGCCAATATTCACAATCAAAGCATTTGGGAGGGGTTTTATAGGCACCCAAATACCGTCTTTACAAACTTGGAGACCTTCAGTTTCATTTAGCTGGAACAGGACGGTGAGGGCATCTGCATCAGAATGAGGGCTGAAGCCAATGGTTTTTTCTGGCGCAGGGCAAGGAGGATAATAATTCATCCTTATTGACTGCACACCATCACTGAATAGATCTCGCATTTCCTTTTCATCCATCCTTAAAGCCTTTGCCACTTGACATAGGATGATCATTGCTAGGTTCTTGATTTCTTTACAGTATGCTTCCATGATTTCCCTGCATTTTGGGATTATCAAGTCACTATCATCTTGCAACTATACCACCTTAGAATAAAATTTATCATCTAAGAAGTATCACCACAATGTTTACACATAAAAATGAGTACTAAGATTATCAGCAGTTTGACAGAATATGCATAAGCTCAACGAAGTATTGAATAGGATACGACATGACAATTGATGAGCAATTCTCTCGCACTTGGCCTATATATATTACATATAAGGGAAAAGGTCCAAACATACACCTAAACTATGCTAACTGGTTCATTCATGCCTCCTTTAATATTTGCTCTTACTAACCAACAGTTTATAAGCAATGACTTATTAATCTCGAATTGCACTAATCAGCACCAGCAATTTCTGCATAAGATATAGGAAATTTCTCAATCAAATTTTAACACAACATCTGCAGTACAGTGATCCTTCACGAGGATGTGATGATATCGATCGAAGAGGATACAACAAAGCTGCAAAGGGACCTTGTATCATTGAAAGATGCAATGTGATAGACTCCCGGGAGAGAGATAAGCACCTGAGCTTTGAAGGCAATTTTTGAAACAAGTTGATTTGCCGGATATGAGAGGGCAGAGTAGTTATGTAAAACATGTCGCTCCAATCATGATACAACAAATAGCTGCCCAAAACCTTCATGATTGTCTTCCTGTTGCCATAGTTTCTTCTTTTCTTCCATTGGAAGTTCGAAAAATTCAATAACCTCTCTCTTGAAGTCCTCCAACAACGAAGGTGTCACTCCATGGTTTATAACCTAACTTGTCGAGAGAAATTAGTAAAAAAAAAAAACTATCAATTTATACTGATCAACCAATAACAAAGAAAAATCCAGGTCAATATGTTTACAACGCAATAAGCCTCACAGTTTATGCATAAAGGAAGCCATGGAATCATTAAATAATTAAGCAAATTGAGAGACCTGTAGGAAACCCCACTGTTGGCAAGCAAAGTGAAGCTTTTGAAGCTCAGAATCCATGGAATCCCCTGATATCAACTTTTGAAGATCGATAACTGGAACCGCCTCTCCGGCGGATATGACCGGAGATTCTTGTTCTGAGCGGACATACCTGGCCGGAATATTGGATACGTGTAGTTTGGAAAGCTCTTGAACACTCGGAACTAACAGAGATTTTCCAAAGTTCATTTTTTCCGGGGTTGACTCCATTTGCTCACTCGATGAAAACGAACAGCCAAATCCAAGACCTATAGAATCTTTATTTAGCTGTAGATTCCTTCTTCTTTTTTTCAGGAAACCCGCAGCGGAGTAAATGCAATAGCCCACCAATCACACAGAAAATATGTAAAAACACTACATGTTTGCACCAACTAAACACACTTAATTTTATTTATATATGTGTATAGTTTATACTATTACTTTATTTTAGTTGTCATCATCAGCTAGGCAATACTACTTGATTCTGTAGAACAAAAATATAGAGTTAGGCACGAAGATTATTCCTAATGTAATGGCGCAATCTGTTTCATGTTAATTTACATTGTTTCCACTTGTACAAATTTTATTATTTATAAGTATTCATCAAATGTATTTACTAATCAAAATTTAACAATAAATGCAGTTTTTTTCCCATCAAATTAACATTTTAAACCCTGTCAAACGTCATCACATATAATGAAACAGAGCATCTTCTGGGTAATTACAGTGAAAATTTAAAATTACAACTGCAAGAATACAACCACCACCAAAATGTGGTGTGCCTTAAATTGGGGGAAAATATTATTATAATTTAACCAAATTGTTGCATAATTGCTGTTACAACTAAATTAGACTGAATATACCCTAAATATATGTGGGTAGGTCTACAACAACACCCGCACATTAGTGTTCAAATTATGCTTCATTGGATTCTACGAGAAATATAGGCATATATTAACAGACATAATTAGACCAAACTGAAGAACAAATGTTATATATTTCCCATACATTGAAGGACATTTTTCAGCCTATTTACTCATTTTCATGTTCACTGCATCTACCTGAATGAATTTTCACACTTAAGGGGCAGTAGAATCATAATACACCTGGGATTATTTTTCTGAGTGCTTGGTTTATTATGAGTAACAAACCCCTACCAGTTGGTATATACCCCAAACTGAAAAAAAATTCAGATATATGCAGTTATTACATTAACTCTCCTATGAAACTGGATTAAGGGTGAGATAAAAATCGGTGCATATACACAAGGAGAAGCAGGCTAGTATAAACAAGAAACGTTTCACAAAATGCGCTCTTATTACAAGATCTCTCCATCTTCCCAATCTCCACCACTCAATATTGCATCTTCATCTTCATCATCATTTAAGTAGTAGTCCTCTTTGATGCATAAGCCAAGCCTTTCCAGAGGGTTCTCCCCCAATATGATAGTGAATCCATCTCCATTACCACTCAAATTCTCAGCTTCTGAACAGCATTTACATAGTTTCTCTAGATCTCTTAGTATCTTCAGATTGTCTTCAAATTCAACTGTTCTTTCCATCTGTTCACGCAGCAATCAGAACGTCAGACAGGGATAAAGAAAAGGAAGCTGCCAGTTATCCTAATGGGTTGGGGGGTGGGTGAGGGGGGTGTTCTCTTCCTTGGTTATCCCTCCCTCCTCTTTGCTTTTTGAAAGGGGTGTAGCGGTTGGAGAGGGAGGTGTGCTTAACAGGGGATGAGCAAGGAGAGTTTTGATGCGGGAACGGTACGCAGTTTCAACAATAAGCACAAACCTTTTGAAGAGCAATCCGAGCAGCTTCCCGTTGTCTCTCCCGCTGCAACTTTAAATCAGCCTCTGCCTTCCTTCGAGAGGCAACTTCAGCAGCTTTAAGTTCTGCCTCAATACGGGCTTTCTCTGCACACACCCAAGGTTCTGTCAGAGAAACAGCATGTATCCAAATAAAGGAAATCATGTACAGTAAATTTGAACTGCAATACAGATATGTACTGCTCGTTATCTCTCGAAATATAAGATTTATCAACTCATATAATGACACCAAAAGAGTGATAAAATGAAAAGAGGCCGTCAACTACTAAAGCCTCTCAACACATAGATTTAATCCAATGCCCCACGAAAGTTTGATTCTTTAAGTTTGGTTTCCGATGGAGAAATTAAAATCTTCAACTTTTTGGTCCAACTCGAGATTTTTCCAATAAAAAAACAAAAGTGAAACCAAAATAGCTTACAAGTAGGATTTTTCTATTTTTGTTTACATTTAATTATCTTACGTTCTTAGAAAGTTAATATTCTGCAACTTCACTTAAGCTTCACGTAGCTTCTTTATGAGTTCCAGTCTTTCTACTTCCTCACTTTTGCAACTAAAGCACTACATATTTGGTCTGGCAGCATGTGACTTGGGCAAAAGATATCTTGAAGTATCGTTGGATAATATCTACTTTATTTATTTGCCATCGTATCAAGCATCAAGATTTTTCAGTTGTTTGTTATGCTGTAATTTTTGAGTGAAAATAAGCACTCTGATTTCAGATTAGTCAAGCTGAGAGTTCTTGAACAAACATTAATTTAAAACTACTTTTGTTAACAAGTTTGCATGATAAATATTCTTTCATCACAGTTATCTCTTTCGGCAGAAAAAACATGCTTAAATCTAAGTTCATGATCTAGATTAGTTTGTAGTTATTAATGTCCAACATATATACATGTGTGGCATGTTCAGAGTTTGTAATATACGTTATCTCACTAAATATCATGACTAATTAAGAGCAAAAGGCAAAACAACTCCAAAACCCGAAAAGGAATATCGAACCAACCAGAACTTGATTTAGTTTGAATTAGATTTTATTATTTATCAAACTGAAAACTGACCAATTAAATCCAAACAATACAATACCAAACCGAGACTTGTATTTTTGGCTCAAATATAGTTTAGATCTTTGTAAATTCAGCTACATTGCATCTTTTTAATCCAGGGCACTCCAGAGAGTCCATGGCAGGCCTTAAAAGGGTGACAGTGCCTAAAAAGTAAGTTCTCCGTCTATCTTTTATATAATTTTGTTTTGTTTTATAACCATCCTTGCATTCTTCTATTCTTTCTGCATCAATATTGATAACTAGCCAGATAGAGATATTCCACAAATGCCAAGTGTGTTTAAATTCTTGAGTTCATTATCCCCGTTTATTTGAGCTACTACTGTAATAAATCAATCAATCAATACAACATAAACCATCAAACCTTCAAGCTGCTGCTTTTCCAGTTGTGCTCTTTCCAGTTGCATTCTATGCAAATCAGCCTTATCACACTGATTCAGCAGACAAAACAGGTGTGACAAACCAAACCAAATTAAAATAATGTATGCCACAAGTGTTCTAAGAGGAAAAGGCAAGGCATTACATCAACTGGAAGCGATTTCTGTTTCGCTTTGATGATGGTGTCAGCAAATCGACTCTTTAGCATTGCAGCACGTAGCGCTTTGGTCGGGGAAAGATCAATGTTCATAAGAGGATCCCAACCTATTTCCAGAAAACAGTCATCAGCAGCGATTAAGAATTAAGTTCATTGGACTTTTGGATACCCAAAAAAATTAGAAAGTGTGCAAACACATACTCACCTTCACCATATGGAACAGCAGAAGCACATGTAGATCTACCTGGACTAGAACATGGATTTTCTTCATGAAGGCTACCTCGACCACCTTCATATTATCGGAGGCAGCTTGTCAATAAAGAACATTAAAAATCTTTTGATGCATGCTATTGAACAAATATAAGAAAGTTTTGCAATCACCATGAGAGTTCAAATCAGTTCGACATGGAACTGATGCCAAGGAGTTTGTCACTTCTCTATCCTGAAAATGTATACAAGGTGTCAAGTTGCAAGGAAAAGAATGAGGAAAGCCTTAAATCTACTCGAACATATTTTAAACATCAAGACACCCACCCTTTTAGCAACACCAGAATGATCTTGATCTAGCTTTCTTTTTGTTGGAAAATCTGAATCGCAAAGAGAAGTGCAACTTGTTTATTAGCAATTGACGATTTGGAGTTCCAATGAAGTTAAACAAAGAAGAGGGGCAGAACAAACTTACTCCTAGGAAGAGCATGGGTATCAACACCTTGAAGATGGCAAGCAACAATGTTTGCTTGTCGATTGGTTTTGACAGAGCAAATAGAACTTGTGCTACTATCTGTGCCCAAAAAGACACATCCCCAATCAGCCCCTGGAAAAGATCCATAAAAGGAGAAATTTTATACTCGCCCTTATCGTACCTTTAGGGACCATCTCCATGGATGACAGACACCCACCACTTTGTTGCACACTAGCGGGCTCTGCCTGTAGAAAAGAGCATCAATTAGATAACATTATTTTAGTTCCAAAAACAAAAAACAAACAGATAATCTTTTAAGTTTCCTTCGCAGTACACAGCTATTATTGTTCTAGTTGAAGTTCAATATATATGACTAATTACCTTTTCTGTAGTTAAATTGGAATACGCTCTAACCACCCTCTTTAACTCCAATAGTGTGTCATCGTCATACTTGTCCAGGTCCAGGTTAACCATCTCTTCTTTAAGACCCATCAACCCAAACTTTTGGAGAGCATTCTGCATGTTCTTAATAACATTTCCCCTAAGTAAATCAACAAGTTCTTTCTTCAGCTTTTGCTTCTCCTCCAAAGGCATTGGCCTTTTGTTCAGACCATTAGCACATGGCGCAGATTTCTTAAAGAAAGTCTCCCTTGTATTCTTAGAGTGATTTTCTTTACCACTTGAAACACAATCCTGACTGAGTTTTTTGCTCTCAGCTTTCCACTTACCTTCCAAGGACTTCCATCTCTGATTAAAAATATTGTCTAACCTCTTAGCCATGAGGTGAAAATCATTATTAGGAGGATTATACTTCATAGCATTTGCAAACGTCAACCTCACATCAGCAGCAAATTCATCAACATCGAAGTACAGATTGCCATCCAATTTAGCTTTGACTGTTCCCAAATCCATTGGTTTTCTAATTATAGTGAAGTAGTCAGGAATGTTATATTGAATTGGATCCACTGGTACAAGGAAGGGCCACCCACTAGGATGAACCATCAGGACTTTCAGAATGTTAACGCATTGTTGCTTTACACTCCGATCCATTTTCCGCTTTTTCTCTCTTCCATTGTCGATCACCAACGGAGGTTCACGTTTCTTAGAGTCGGGCGGCATAGGTAGTTTCACCTTTATACTCATCTCAGAGCTTCCCCTATGTTCAGTCCGCATCCCCTTGGAAGAAATTTTTATTTTCAGCTTCTTCGTCACTATACTATCACCAATATTCATGGTGGGCAACTCCAGGAGATGAAGAGAACTGTTCACCTTTGGAGATTGAGCATTAACCATTGAAAATACAGACCCTGGAAAATATAGAATAACAAAAGGGAGTTAAAAGGGAACCAGCCAGCAACTTTGATACAAGTATAAAACTTACATAAAAGATGCAACATTTAGCCAGGCCAAAGATATGATTTAAAAGAACAAATAACCTCCTAATCAGGATGCTAAGATATCAAGACTAAATTTACCTCTAGGGAGTCACCAAAATCCCATCCTTCTCAAATCCCACGAGCGTAGAGAGAAAGACAATAAATCAAAGTAATTGTTATACTCCAATTCTCCTAGAAACAGGGACTTGAAACTTACATACGCTCTTAGTTAATGGAACTATACTTCCTTGTTAGTGCTCTTCAACATGAATTCGATTAACAAGAAGCAATTTTAGAGGATTCCAATGAGATGAGATGAATTTCAACCAATACTTAAGCACCAAGTACCCATAAGACTCACTCAAACCCCACCCCACCCCACCAGTTATCAATTTCTTTCCAAAAAAAAAGAGCATCATCATTATTTTTCCCCAAACCACAAAGAGGAAAACAAAATAACGAATTGTAAAAAAAAAAAACATAATCCACCCTCCCCCAAATCACACAGAGACAGAGAGAACAGAACCCCAGTGTGGAATTAAATCAATCAATAGCCAACTTTAACTAAAAAGAAACCCCACAATTCAACTTTCCATAAACCCCACAAAGAAAATCAACAAAATTCAACCCAAACACTAACTTCCCTATAACACAAAAACAACCTTGATCAAACTTTTCTCCAACAACACACAGAGAATCAACGAACGATGATTTACAACAAAAACAGAAAAAATAAAGAACACCCACAAATTCTTAAACCATAATTCACACAAAGAAACAGACTTTACACTAAATTACCAGAAATTCAACTCCAAAAAAACCCTCAAGCCAAGCCGCTCTTCCGTAAGACCTCCAATTTCTTAAGAACAGAACAGAAAAGAGAGCAAAAGGGCTCCGAGAGCCCTCTCCCTGACACCGCAGACAAGTGTGCTGGTGTCGAAGAAACAACTGCTAAGAGTAAACGAGCACGATAGAGAGAGAGAAGCGACTCTTGCAGAGGTTTTAGGGTTTATATTTTATATCGATATTTTTCCTAGTTTTATTCTCTCTAGTATATGCCGTCTTTGATCAAAAGTAAATGACCCTTTTAACCCTATGAAGAAAAATTTGGATGAATATCTGTTTTTTTTCCTTGTTTGTTTTGCTTGAACCTCAAGTCTTGGTTTAATACTAACTATTTTTTACCTTAAATTCAGATCATAAATAATCTTTCTTCTACGTTTATAACTAGAACTAGAATATTCTGTTTTCCTTCTTTTTATCACTACATGGGTTCAATATTTGTTATTTTTTTATCTTTTATGTGAGATATAGTTTAGAGTGTCAATTAAATTTTAATATGATTTTTAAATATTTTAAGTTGTTAATTATTGTGTTTTATAATATTCTTTTTACGTAATTTTTAAATAATATATGTTACTCCCCTTATCCCAATATGGTATTTTTTTTAACTTTATTTTTAAATAATACTAATGTTACTCCCCTTATTCCAATGTTTATTACACAGATAGAATTTCATGAGTCAATTAAATGTTTATATAGTTTCCAAATTAAATAATACATGTCATCTTTTTTGTCTCATTTTATATGATATCGATAGATTAATTTTAAAAATCAGTAAAAAAGTGTGTTAAAAAGATCCGACACTTATCTAAAATTTGATAAAATCAGATATCTATGTTCAAAAGTGTGGTCTTGTGAAGGCCACATATCATACATTTTCACCTGATGTTTATTATGATTTGCAAAGGTAAAAATTCGAACATCTTTTATTGAGGTATATATCAAAATTGTTTTTACAATTTTCAACTATTCAACTATGTACATGTAAATCTTTTCAGGTATGTCTGCACCTCAATCATAGGTGGCTAAAATATATGTAAAATGGATTGAAATTTCAGACATGTGCATCTAAGTTTTTTTTTTTTTAAAATAGTTCAATCGAATTTCAACAATTCAACATCTATATATACTCTATATAAGCTCAAATTTAAAACATTAATTTCATATATCATAAAAAACAAAATACAATCATTGAGTTATCAAAAACCACACAAACCTAACAAACTCATTTAATATTGTTTTCATCGTTATGTAACAATGAATTTAACGATACAATACAATATAATAATAGATAGATAACAAACATCCAAACAAGAGTGTTAGCTCATAATCATGGGCTGCAGTACTTATAATTTGGGGAAAATCTGTATACATCAATCCAATGATACATAAACTTGCTGAGAGTTATCATCTCAGCAACTGAACCTTTCATTAAACAATAGATGCTCAATGTTAATTTGAGCACACAACAAATGATAAATAACTTTAATTTCCCATAAATGATATACTATATACTACCCTTCACCACTTTTAACACATATACCAAATTCTTCCCTGGAAAAAAGAAAAGGCAAAAGAAAATTCTAACCTTCCCAAATTCTCAACACAAGAAAATAGAAGAAAAGAGATAAAAGTTTTGTGCCATTTCTTAATGATACTTCCAGCTATAGTCTTGTGTTTCATGCATAAGAGTCCAAGAGAGGTGCTCTTGGCTCCTCTACTGAATTGCTATATCTAAAGTAGAGTACCAGTTGTATGACACCAAGAACTCCTCCGATCCCATTTGGTACCTGTTTACATTCCGAAGAACATATTCATTAGAAAGCAAAACATAACAACAATGAAATGATTCAAGGTTGGATTGGTGCAATATTTCAAGGGACATTTCTTGCTTTCTGGAGGGTGGGTGAAAAGGTAAAATATAAATAGCAATGGAAGCAACTATCTATGCACTAGCACATCGGCCAATGCAATAGGACGTAAAAGCAGTTAATCAGAAAGCTGCCAACAGAACACTGGGCATTTTCCAGATGGTATAGAACATCAATTTAACCAATTTTCAGCTCTCACGTTTTTTTTAGTTAAAATAAGTCACTAGAATAAATTTTCATCTTTCATAAATAGGTGGTGCAGAAGAAACTTTGAAGTTTATACTTTCTCTGATTTATCTCCAGAAACAATGAGAATAATTTTGAACATACAACACATTAGTCGACTTAAGTAGGACAGAAAAGGAAGTAGAAGAGAAGGAATCGGCCTGAAGAATGGAATATTTACTTACAGAAATGAATGGATCATTCTTGAACATTCCATAGGCAAAGAAAGAAAGGCTCAGGAGAAAAGTTGCAAGGGATAGATAAAATGGCATGTACTCCACGCTCTTTGTTTTGATCACCAAATTCTGCCCCAAAAAATTGTTTCTTAAACCAATTAGTCTGAGAAATGGAGTGTTTATCATCTTAGGTGATAGCAATTTGTTCGTGAAAACTTACAATAATGAATAGTGGAGAAGCAAACATGCAAATGAGAGAAAAGACGGATAAATATCCAACGAAAGTTTGCCGACTAGAAGGCTCAAATAGATATAGGCTGATGGCAACTACAGCAGCAAATACCGCAAATACGCCAAGCACCAACCCCAACATTTTCAACTGCATTGAACGTGTAATGATATAAGCACGAGATCAGTTTGCATCAGAAACTTTAGCAATATTTTGTATGTAAGAACCAAGAATTACCTTCTTGGACCCCTCTGCATGAATAATGAAGATGGTTATATATACTAGCTGGAACACTGCTCCAATTGAATTGACAGTGAAAATCAATATAATACCAGGAGATACAATTGGTGTCCCATACCAGAGGCATATTAAGCAATTCAAGAGCGCATATATATAAGGTAATCCAGAAAACTGTTCTGTAGACTTGCTTCTAATGATTCTTCTGAATGTTGGTCTGAAAAAGGAGGGGATACAATCAACTTATATGAATCACTTACTATTCATTGTCACTGTTCAGAGATTTCGGATACTTACATTGGTGACACAAATAAGATGAATGCAAAGAGATTCCCTGCATTACACATAAACCAAATATTTGGTTAGTAAGTGTAAGAAACTTCCCAACTTGGCTGATGCTTTAGGAACATTATAGTGTTATGCTTGTTAGATTGGATAAAACCTTCATTCTTGGATGGATTTAGTCTGTTGGATAAAAGGAAAGGAACGAGAAGGACAAGAGAGGAAATGATTAGTACGAACATAAAAGGACAAGTTTAATACTACACACACCACCTTGATTAGATAGGAATACAAAATAGTTGTGTATTCTTTCTCCTTCCTTTCTGCTCCGTTACAAGATCACTAATTATCTTCTTCCTTGCCTTAAATTCCAAATTTCTTCCAACCAATCAAACCATGAGGATGACTTCAAAAGGTAAAAAATAGAAGATTAACATCTTGGTAGCTTCTCTATGCCAATATTTGGGAACTTTTAATGTCAAACACTCCAAAACTAAAGCCAATGAGTCTGACTATTAGAGACTAACTAATTGGATCTTCATTAATATGATGCCACTCCAGTTTAGCTATTGCCCTAAATTCTATCCTTAACTAACATAACAAAAATGGACTTAATGATATCTTTGAATCTAATGATTAAAGTGGAAAACCCCCAACCCTAGCTCATCAAATTGACAACAAAAGCATTAGCCAACAGTGAACATGTCTATCAAGGTCAAAACAACAATTAAGACTTTTCCTAGCATTCCTCCATCTTTAGAGTCCATATCAAGGGGCCAAGAGCTACCACAGTATCCAGAAAAATTGATGGCATATGTTACCAAAAAAGAAAGAAAGAAAGATCACAGCAACTCTTTCAATACAACTTTATACAACTAAAATAGAAGTAAATAATGAAAAGTAACCAACTTTCTAAATAAACAATCCCATTAAGCACAACAGACAAATGGGGTTTTAACATAAACCAAAAAGATGGAACCTTTACAAATAAATAATGCAAAGCAGACAGAAATCAACCAAAAAAAATGAAAAAAGAAGAAAGTTCAAGATTCTGCAGAACTTATAGTAATGAGATCCAATAGTTACTTTACATATCAACCACAAAACTTTCTTCTCTTTCAAAGAAGTAAAAAATAAAAAAATTGAGTAGAACACCATAGCAGCATATCAGAAACAAAAAAAAAAGAAAATCATTGAATTGGGGGTGAGAAGAAGAAATAGTACCTGCAATCCCAG
This sequence comes from Solanum piurae, assembly GCA_029582685.1. Taxonomy (NCBI): domain Eukaryota; kingdom Viridiplantae; phylum Streptophyta; class Magnoliopsida; order Solanales; family Solanaceae; genus Solanum; species Solanum piurae. The sequence goes on along the minus strand of JAJOOO010013642.1, from coordinate 1,370 downwards.
CTGCAAAACTGCAAATTGAGTATAATCCACCTACAACTAACATTCTTTCTTTGTTCAAATAACCTCAAATTTTTTTAAAACATATAACAGAAGAAAATCTCAGTTCTTATTGAAGCTGAGAATAAAGAGTTGTGTGCTAGTAGCTACAGAGTTGTAAATGGTTATGGATGCAAGGACAAATTCATATGATTACATCAACTACGGAGTATTATTATTTCCTATTGGTAGGGCCAGCTGGAGAACACCTTTTCCAATCTGTGACAGCGCTTATAAATTGATTAATTCGTAATAAGCATATGCCTAAATTGATTACGGGTCAATCATATTCTACTGCCTCTTATCTAAATAATAATAAATCAAAATAAACAAATTGAAACATCGAATCAATAACGAGTAGTGAATGTTTCCTCTTGAGAGAAAAAAAGAAAGAACTACTTTTGACTAATCAAAGACGGCCCAGGTTTGAAGTTGAAAATGTTAATCTTGAAATATATACATATATGTTTGTCCACAAATAAAAATAACTTTAACCAAGAAACAGTGGATTTTTTCATATTTACGCCTTTTATATTGAATTCGCTACTGAATTAAACCTGAGGCTGTGTATTGATCAATTCAATTCGATTTTGAAATTTATGAATTCGACACTATCAATTTGTAGATATGATAAACTGTTATACACCCTTAAGGTATAATTTAATTTTAAAAAATTAAAATTGTTATCCAAACAACCAAATCAATTAATCTTTTTTTTTCTTTTATAAAGAAAGGGGAATGGGAAGGGATTTACGATGTGGAGAATCGAACTCTCATCAATAAGTTGAGAATTCAAGAAGCCAACTAACTTAACTACTAAGATTTCACACTAAACCAATAAATCATTATCAATAAATCAATATGTATTTTTCAATTAGAATTATTGATTTTGATTCAATTTTGGATAGCCCTAATTGAACCTCGCTTCTCCGGCAGGTTGAGGCTAAACATATTGATCATTAATTAAGAAACAATAAAATAAATTGTTTCACAAGTTCCATTTTTAAATAACAATTCAACTTTTGAGATATTAATTACTCCTATCCTTTTAATTTGATTGTTTTTTATTTTGACATTTCAAGGAGTTTAAAAAAAAAGTAAATAAGAATTTTGAATCTTGTGATTTTAAACTAAAGATATATAGAATATACCAAAATATCATATAATTTTGTGATTTTAAATAGCCACGTAAAAATTGAAATTGAAAAATTACTAAAAAAATATTATTTATAAAAAATGGACTAAGAAGAATATAATTTGAAACAGAGGGAGTGCATTTGATTTTTTTACTCACATTCTTAGGAAATATGATAATGGAACAGATCTTGATAAGT
>JAJOOO010013639.1:0-12329 GCA_029582685.1 Solanum piurae | reverse complement strand
GGGAGAAATATAGATATATAGATATTTTAAGTTGCTAATTATTATGAGTTATAGTACGTTTTATGTAATTTTCATATATATATTACTTGCTTTATCCTAATTTATGTGATACAAATGAAATTTCAAAAGCCAATCAATTTTTTAGAAGTTTTTTTTTATATTAACTTGTTAATTATTGTGATTTATAATATATTTATGTAAAACATACTATAGATAAAAATAATTAGCAACTTAAAATATATAAAAACATACTAAAAAATTAATTGACTTCAAATTTCATATGTACCACATAAATTAAAAAATATATTGGGCCCGTGCTGACACGGGGTCCCGTATCTAGTATATATATATATAATACTTTTGAGTGTGTTTGGACTATTTATCTCTTAATAAAAAAGAAGAATGAGTAGTATTAGGTATAATATTAACTTCATCATTTAAGAATATAGGTATAATTCAATGGTTTTAATCAAAATTTATAATGCAAAAATAAGAAATTAAAAAAAGAACCATTTTGCCAAATAAAAGTTGCAATGTTGAAACACACATACCTCTTGTCACCAATGGTGAACAACAATCCAGGATCAAAGGATGTGAGTTATTCTGGTCATAAATTTAGAAGAGGAAGGAGTTACTCCACTTTCATTTTTATATTTCTTTTTTCGAACTACTTTGCTATGTTTTTCAAGTTGAGGGTCAATAAAAAACAATCTCTCAATTTCTACGAGGTAGGAATAAAATCTATATACGCTCTATCTTTTTCAGACCTCACTTATGAAATTATACACTGAATATATAATTGTTTCTTCCAATGATCTAAAACTAGGTCCAATAACACCTTTAAGTTGCCAATCAAAGAACCAACAAAGTGATGGGCAATAAATGTAAAAAGAATTGAAGTGAGCTAATCACTCAGCTCTTACAATTTGAAGTTTCAATGTCAAAATTTTCAGAAAAAAAAACTTGAACTTCAGCTATAAATGGACCTAATTTTACATACTACCATCCTTTTAACTACACCAAAAAATTACCAAAACTTATTTCAAGAAAAAAGAATAGTGAAATCTAATCTCAACGTCCACGTCAAGATCATATGAGGAGAGCTCGTAACATGTATCGTTAACTACTGCAAATCAGATGCTGAAAGCAACTCTACCATAAGCCAATGGCCTTCCACCAAATTCCACCAACGCCAAGCCAGATAATAAGGTTGACGACAGAACATACAAACCCGTATCCCCACCATTTCGCGAGGGGGACATAGTTTGCACCATAGAATACAGGGGCTGATCCAATTCCGTAGTGTGTAATGCCACCCATAAGGTTCGAGAGGAATGAGAGCACCAACGCTGCCAAGTATGGTGGCGTACCTAGTGCACTAGCAACAGATAAGAATGCTGTGAACATTGCTCCGATATGAGCAGCTCCACTTGCAAAGAAATAGTGGGAGTAGAAGTATAGAAGTACAAGAATTCCGAATGATAACTGCCATGAAAGACCTAATCCACCAACAACCTGAAAAATAGAGCGAGTAAGTCAAGCACGAGCAATAAATTAATGGAGCAACTCCCATAAATTTCGTCACATGGTCACACAGCTAAATGACTATAGAGTTATAGAGATACTATACCAATGTCTGATGGTGCTACATATTGTTAATAAATAATATGTAATCATCAAGTAGATAAGAATGAATCAGAAGACTAGTTATAACACGGATCATCCTTCTAAGAGCATTATAAATAAGCATCAGAACATGATAATTTAGCCGTTTATGTAAACAATTCCAAATACAATACTCTGTCATCTTAACTACTGTAAATGATGCTTATAAGGTTTCAATAGATATCGTTGAGAAGTTCCTATTGATAATGTTCAGCATTTTGGTCTTCGATTCACACCTTCAAAGACATACCTAAGTAATAACTTGCAGGCATTTAGGCTCAAAATCTTATATTCGATTCTAGACTTGCAAATGACCTAAGAAAGGATCAGCAAGCGCAGGAAGCAGTTTGATATCCATAAGTGTCAACTTCCTTTCAAGCACAAATTAACTGAATACTATTCAGGTATGAAATGTAGCAATAAAGCAAACCAAATATCATTCAGCGAAAATAAGAAATGAAAACAAACCTTGACAACGGTCTCACTAAACCAAGAGATGAGACCATATTTGTTCAGATAACCAGCCATTGCAATCAGTGCAGCAAACCAAGTAAGGGTGTCCCAAGCAACAGCCTCACCCAAGCATTCCTTCCATGTGACTACCCCAGTCACAAGGAGTACAGATAGACCAAGAATTGCTGCAGTAACAGCATCAACCTTTAATGCACCGCCAAAAACCCAAAGTCCAACCTGGAAGAAAGCATTCAGAGTGAAACATCAGTAGATGGTATCATATAAATTCAAGCTACATTTATCAATTCTGAACAAAAGGCATAGGCAAAATCAAATGCAGAATGCATTTTAATATGCTCCAACAAATACCAGGCTAGAGTTCGAGCTATTTTATTTGCAATATAAATTATGTCTACACAAGTTAGCAACCACCTCTTAACTCTTAGTTCCTGAGTCTTATGTGCTTCATTATTTGAAGCACCTTTTACCTCACTTCAAAATTGACTTTGACAAAAAAGGAAAAAAAGAACAATAGTGATAATAATACAAGTAAAAGTCTATGACAGGGTAGAGGGTACCCAGAGTTTAACCTTCAGGTCTAAAGGAAGCCTGTGATTATCTCTCAAACAATCATGAGATGTACTTGAGAATTAAAAACAGAACAGTTAAAGATAAAAGAGCTCATGTAAAAGGAACAACATGAAAGTTTCACCAGATATAAGACAAATAAGTTGCCTCTGCTTAATATGATGACTGAACAAATAAGTACAGTATGAGAAGTATCGCCAGTTAATAACCAAATGAGTGTGTCAACTAAATATGATCAAAACTAATTAAGAGATTGTTTTCAAAGCTGGAAGGAGATGCTACTGGGAAGTCACAAGGAGGTTAAGGAAGAAAATGCAAATATATATATATATATATGTATTGATCACTTAAAACTCAGTGGCACATCATTCTGTGTCTCTCTGTTTATAAATCTCTGATGAATGAACTGACATCTAGTGAACAAGAGAGAAGTGGTTGGCCATCAATGATTTTAGAAAGGGACAAACTAATAATGCAGCATCCAGAAAGGGACAAGCTAATAATGCATATTAACAAGGCCAGCGTTGATGCAGCTTCACTGGCTCTAGACTACATTTACGCGTCTTCGCAAAGTATAATAGGATAATTAGCTAGTCCAACAGAGTAACAACACTATAATTAAGAAAGGTAAACTTATACTCATTAACAAACTCACTCTATAGACCTGTACACGTCTGCATCATAGCAGTAATCCTCTTCTACCAAGGATTAATGTGTACTAATCCCATATATCTAAAATCTTAATTCACATCCTAATCTTAGGCTGTCTACATCACACCCTTTGGGGTGCGTCCCTTCCCCATTCCCGGACAGTGCATGATCGCAGGATGCTTTGTGCAATGAGCTACCCTTTTTACATCTTAATCTTATCTACTTATTGATGTTCTTTAGTTCAGAAATCTACATGAATAAATACATTTCTATTATCAATCAATAGGTTTAAGCAAATGTGACAAGTAAGCAAAATTAAATCATTTTTTTCGTACCGTAAGAAGCAGAGTTCCAGCCATAATAATCTCATTCTTAGACATTGGCCCCATCTTCTCCAACCTCTCCTTAGCCAACCTAGGAGCATCAGGGCTACTCTTCACTGTAGGTGGATAAATGATGTACAACAACAATGGAACCACAATCAAAGACACCAAACCAGGAACTATAGCTGCCTTAGCCCAATCCATCCACCCAATTGTCTGATTAATAGTACTTAGAGTCAAATTTGCACTCAAAGGATTAGCAGCCATAGCTGTCAAGAACATAGAGGATGAAATAACAGATGTCTGAAAACAAGTAAGCATCAACCAAGATCCCAACTTATGTTCAGTTCCATCACCAGCATTACTTCCACAAGCCACACAAAGTGACTTAACCAATGGCAGAAAAATCCCACCAGCCCTTGCAGAAACAGAAGGAATAGCAGGAGCCAAAAGGGCTTCACTGAAAACCAAACTATAACCCAACCCCAATGAAGAACTACCAAACAATTTCACAAACTGATAAGCAATCCTATTACCTAATCCAGTTTTAATAAACCCTCTTGCAAAGAAAAAAGCAAGAGCAATTAACCATGGAATTGGATCACCAAAAGCTGAAAATGCAGCAGCAAAAGTAAGAGTTTTAGTCAACACACAAGCACCAAGACCCATAAGAGCTACAGCACCAAGAGGTAATGGTTGGGTAATAATCCCAACAATCGTAGCAAGAAAGATAGCCAATAACTGCCATGCATTTTTTGTAACACCAGCAGGTGCAGGGATAAACCAGAGAATAACCCCAGTTGCTATTGAAGCAATCAAAGGCTTCATTGCTGCACCTTGCCATGGAGGCTGCTGCTGTGGAACTATTGCAGGCGAAGAAGAAGCTGAAGCTGAAACCTTTACAACAACCCTTCTTGATTTCTCAAGATTCAATCTTTTTCCTCCAAGATTCAAACTTTTTCCAAGATTTGTGGTTTTTAGTGATGTTTGAGTGAAATGAAGAGATTGGGTGATGGAAATACGTGGTTTTTGAGATGGGGTTGGCCGGAGACGAAGGTTGACAGCTGAGGTTAAGGCCAAAGACGCCATCTTTTTGATCTGTCAAACACACAGAAGTGGAGCAAATCTGACAGAAATAGGGGAGTTGAAGTAAATCTGTGTGGTGAATCTCAACCGTTGATTTAGAAATTTGACGGCTACGATGGGGTTTGGAATATACGGCAAAATACAGGGCCAGCTTGATCTGGTCTGTTGTGTCGCATAGTGAACTCCGTCTCTGCTTCTTTGCATACTCCGTCACTGTTCTTCATGCTAAAATACGCAGTTTCGACTATCAGCTAACGTGCAGGTTTCCACGTGGCGACATATGAACGGTCAAGTGCTGTAAAGATGGATCTACGTGGCATATTTTCATTTGATGGAAAGGTAAAGTCAAGGGGTTTTGAGAGTATGTAAGATGGAAATGACTAAAAAGTACTCAACATTCTAGTCTGGTCGGGTTCGAGTTTCTTTAGATATGAAATCGTCTTTGTTGGAAATATCTCAACTTTAATTTTGGAACTTTTAATTCGGATTTCAAAATGGAGGGGGATTATTAAGTAAAAATATATTTTTTTATTAATAAGGTGAAAATTTAGATAATTAATCAATTGATATATTAAGATTTTTCGTCTATTATTAACTTAGATAACAATTACTTGAATAAATTTAAATGGAAGTGTATAATTCAAATTTTAGAACAATAAAAAATAGTGAATTATTCTTATTTGTCAAGTTATAGATAAATTAGTTATTATTTTAATTTATTTGATCTATTTTTTTTAATCCATTTAAAAAGGAATAATTTGTTTCCTTGTTACCAACTCTTTGATTTCATCTTTATATGACATGCTTAAAATCACAAATTTAAAGAATATTTTGATGCATTTAATTTTTTTAAAATTTAATATCACAAAATTTAAACTTTGTATCAAATCAATAAGTCAAACAAATTGAAAAAAAAAAAAAAGGAAAGAAAATGTTTAAAATATCCTATCTTATTTAATTATATACATTACGTCTTTTTCCAAATTATTTTTATCTTAAGTCAAGGATTTATCGAAAACAATCTCTCTACCTCACATCTAGATAACATTTTTCAAACTCACTCTATACTCTATAAGATTAGATTAAATATATTATTTTGATATATTAACTTATTGCTAATTCATAAAACCTCAAAGCATATTGACTAATGTGCACATCAACTTAGAATTATTCAATATAAATTAATCAAGGTTATGCAAAAGGGCAAATATATTGACAACCACAAAAATGGGAAGTGATGGGCATGTTGGGAAAAAGACAAATGGGAAAAGGAGTGTGAGGTTGTGAGTGAATGAATCAAAAGAAGAAAGAAAGTGTCTCTTTTTCTAATCCAAAGGTCAGAGAATTTATTGAGCCAAATTCACCTGAACCTCACAATTTTTTTTTGTAAGTTATGTCCCTATTCACTAGGGGTCTAGGTCTACTTATTACTCTCTCCGTTTAATAATAATTATCGTCTATACTATTTTTTGAGATATATTAAATCATATTTGTTCACTTTATAAAATTAATAAATAATTTTATATTTAGTTCTTAATGTAATCTTATTATTAATTATAATTATTTTTCTATTATATATTTTAAGATATTATATTTATTATATTCAAAGAATAATTTGATAAAACTACTTTTTTATTTATAATTTTTAAGAAATATGCAAAATCAATTATAGACAAGTGTTGTTGTATAGAGAGAGTAGTATACTATCTTCCACCTCCCTCAATCCACTAGCAGGCTTAAATTTTTTGTCTTTTTTTGGAAAGCATTTTCCTATTGAAATATACTTAAGTTGGTATGGAAAGTCATCATGAAAGGCATGTTTGATAAAAAAGGATTGTTATGGTAAATAAAATGTTATAAATTATAAAATATTTAACAAAAAGTTAATTTATCAAATTTAACTAAAAAATTAAATGAATTGCATTGCGAAGTCTCAAATTAATACTACAAATTAAAATTGAAAATATAACATAAGTTTTAAATTCAAAACAAAAAAAATAATCACAATACTCTTATGTTAGATGAACTCGGTTAGTATGGTGTTCTTCTTGCTAAAGAAGTCATTCTAACTTCTAAGCAACACATTTTATTCAAATATAATTTGCGTGAATTATGGGATTATATTCCTTTTCCGCAATCGAAATTACCGCTCATTAAATCTTTTATTTTAAAAACAATTTTTGTATAACTTTTTTATATAAAAAAATGAAATATACAAACGGAAGTCTCCATAGTAAATGAAATTATAATTGTGGGGCGTAATTAGGAAAACTATAGCTGGAGACTTCTTGTGTTTATTATCTTTGCTATTTATGAAATATTCCCCAAAAAGTACTATTAAACGAAACAGAAACTCAAAAAAGAAAAAGAGCGAAAATCTATTTAATATAATAATTTTTTTCTATGAATAAAAATTATGATAGAGTGTAAATATATTGTTGTTGTATTGATGATTGTTGAATAGAATGAGCTGGGTCGGTTGTGGGCTGAGATTTGGAGAAAAGAATTGGGCCTGCTGGGTTAGTCTTTCGTGAAAAGGCCCAAAACAAAGGTCTTAAGGATGAGGTAAAAAAGTGGCTAATATTGCAATTGAACAATAGTCAAATGAGTCAATTGTAGCTAAATGGTATTAAGAAAATAGTCAATTGAAAATATTACGAATTTTATAAAAACTAATTCTTTTAAATTGTTTGAAATTGAAGAAGCTCGATGATTAATTTCTATCGTGGAGGGTCAAAATTGGGTGTCAACAATCACGCACTGCAGGGCCCATTTGGGAGTGGCAGTCCCAACATGATTTTATCCATACCCAGGACTCAAACTCGAGACCTCTGATTAAGGGTGAAACACTTCCACCAATGCACCACAACCCATGTTGATGCACAATATATACTTTACTACAAAGGAAACTTATACAATAGTTGATAGGCTTGTGTGTAATCCAAAAAATATGATGATTTGTCTATTATAATAGCATTGATGAATGAATTACTTTATTCATTTCGATTTATATTAAACATTGGTATTGTTTTTGTACATCTTCATATGGAAAGAAAGTCAACACTTATAATTCCTTTTTATGATATTATTTAATAATTGTGATAGGAGTGTACAGCGTCGCTTTGGCCGAGTGGTTAAGGCGCTTGCCTGCTAAGTAAGTGGGGTTTCCCCGCGTGAGTTCGAATCTCACAGGCGACGTTGCAATTTTTTTGGTCTACCTTCCTGTCATTTGTACTGGATTAATTAATCAAATAAAACCGTATATTTGCATCAATAAAAAACACTAAGAATGGTTTAACATTGATTTGCTAACTTAATCAATCCAAAATTCAAGGAAATGTCAATTCAGACTCGTTAAATAGGTTCAAATCTCAATTTACAAACTCAGGAAGGTCAATATCACCACAAAATCTAAGCAAATGGACCATGATTTGGCTAACACCACAAGAATATATATCAGGCCGGAGGAAATTAAGCATTTGAGCTTTAAAAGACAGGTTTAATTTGTAGATGACAAGAACGATACCAAATATCACAAGTGATTTATAGACAAATCTCAATTTACGAACTCAGGAAGGTCAATATCACCACAAAATCTAAGCAAATGGACCATGATTTACATTGTAAATGATTTGTCCTTGACAAATTTCATATGTGGTTATTTCATTCCTAACAGTAGGGGACATTTCTTGTACAAAGAGGAAATCTACATCCTCCATGTAACTCAAGGGGGCTTGGACAAATATCCACCCTCTTCTTTTGTAAGTGTGATCTTTTGAAGCAATGCACAGGTTGGGGCCATGCCTAAACCCCTCCATCACAGATGGATTTGAAAATAAAAAAAAATGGACCATGATTTGGCTAACACCACAAGAATATAATATATCAGGCCGGAGGAAATTAAGCATTTGAGCTTACAACTTTGGAAACTAAATCAACACATTATTAACAAGATCAGGGAAGCAAAATTGAGTCCAAATGACTTTACCAAACAGCAGATAGTATGATAATAGATTAAATTATCCTAAAATACTAAAAAAGTGCAGACAAAAGTATGATTCTTGCAAACAAAAGCACCAAGTAAAATATCTATGATGCTCGGACTCTTCAAGAATATAGTAGAGAGTGTGTGTCATATCCTCCAAAAGTAGTGTATTTTGAAGGACTTAGTATGAGTTCAACAACAATTTTGGAGAGTCACAACAACATATATAGTTCCCCATCTGATGAAATGGAAAGTAAAGGTCCAACATTCTCACCTAAAAGCACAATAAATAGCTACAAAATGTGGTCAAAAAGTCACAAACAAAATTGAAGACAATAACTAAGAAACCCAAGAATTATAAACCACACGATCGTACCATAATATCTACCACCAATGGAAACAATTCAATCATAAAACACCAAATAAAAAATTGCTGAGATCAAATAAAAAAGTTCATACCTATCATCGTCAACCTTTTGCACCTATTTATTGGGCATTTGTACTTCTCCTCTTCACATGTCTGAACCTTCTTAGTGTCACTTCTCCTATCTTGTTCATCATTGAGGTCACTCCAATCTTGCTCCGTATATTCTAGTTTTTAATCATGTCTCTTAGTGTGCTCACACATCTACCTAATCTAACAATCATTATATACAACCTACCTATACTTATGGTGGTATATTCTTATCACATAAGACACCGGGTGCGGGCCTTCATTTATCTCGCTCTAATACATTGTGTGACATCGTCCTCGATTTCTCATTTTCTTGAATTATTGATTCAAGATACTTGAAGCTTCCTCTCCTAAGAATGAGTTGTGTGTCAATTCTCACTCCCACATCCGTCTTAGGTGATGTGTCACTAAACTTGCACTCGATTAAGGAGTCTTCATATACTTTGTTTTTTGTCCTACTAAGACTCTAGGGCATGTTTACAAACTCCTAGCTATCACTAATTTTATTGCGTGTCTCGTTAATTAGTACTATGTCATAAAAAAATAACACACATCATAGTACATCTCCTTAAATATGCCGTGTCAATTCATACATTACCAAGGTAAATAAAAATATGATAAGAACCGATTTCTGTAACCCTACACGACTGTGAAGTATTCTAAATTTCCTTCCACTATTCTCACTCAGATTTTAACTCCATTTTACATGTTCTTAAGCATTCTAATATATACCACATATATAACTCTAGATTCTGAACATCTTTCATAAAACCTCCTTTGATTTTATTCAAATTAAAAGAATTCTCAAACTACCAAAAAACTAAAAAGTCAAAGGGTTTTTATTCTAATTGTTTTGCCTCATTTCATAATCCGTTGTCTTTGTCGTGTACTAATAACAAATACTTTGTGGCCTTTTTTTTTATTGCATAGCGCAATTCTACAAAAGCAAGAACATCAACCTTTGCTCTTCTTTATTTGATACTTCATTTTCTTCAAGTTTTCCTTGTGCTATCTAAATATTTCCAAGTCGAGGAAACATAAATATAAAAAGCCTAGGCTAAATAAACAAAATAATGAAAACTCTAAATACAAATCTAAATAATTAATTATCAACTTCAAATTTCTATTTGAACAACTTCTTACTATTATTGATATGTTTGAATTATCTCTAAACAAAAGTAGTTTCATCAATTTCGACATTGCTTATTCATAGGGTATTATAAGTTCAAGACAAGTCGCTATGTTTAAATTGATAGATATGCTTCTCTTAGGTAGCAACACTAATGCATCTCGATTCAAGTTTGAGTGGCAATAAACAATCCGATAAAAAGATCAATAAATCTTATAATGAGTTTAATTTCATTTTTAAAAAAAATTATAATTAAAGGACTCTTATAGTTTTCTTTATGATATTAGAATTTCTTTTGGTATCAGTTTAATGTATATATTCAAGAGAAGCTATTTTTTTTAAAAAAAAACTAATCTATTTATATTTGTGGTTTGTTTTCTAATGTTAAGTTTTCAGTATTTTTTTTTGTATTATATTCCTTTTTGTTTTATGAACTAGTATACGTACCTGCACGTTTCCCAACTAATATTTACTATAATTATTATTTTTAATTATTTGAGATTGTCATATATCGTTCGAACATGTTGAATGGTTTAATTGTAATACAAGTGCATAGCGTCGCTTTGGCCGAGTGGTTAAGGCGCTTGCCTGCTAAGTAAGTGGGGTTTCCCCGCGTGAGTTCGAATCTCACAGGCGACGTTACAATTTTTTGGCCTACTTTTTGGCCTACCTTTGTTTAACTTCACACCTATTATTGTCAACGTATATTCTAGTTTTTAATCTTGTCTCTCCTGGTGTGCTCACACATCTATTTAAGCATTCTTATACGTATAAGTTCTTGATTGATCAAATTATATCCTGAATAATGTAGTTAGTCTAACAATCATTATACACAATCTATATTTACTTCTGGTGGTATATTCTTATCACGTAAGACACCAGATGCGGGCCTTCATTTCATTTATCTCGCTGTAATACGTTGTGTGACATCGTCCTCGACCTCTCATTTTCTTGAATTATTGATCCAATATACTTGAAGCTTCCTCTCCTAAGAATGAGTTGTGTGCCAATTCTTACATCCGCCTTAGGTGATGTGTAACTTGCACTCTATTAAGGAGTCCTCATCTACTTTGTTTTTCTCCTTCTAAGACTCTTGATCATGTCCCCAAACTTCTATTTATCATAAATTTTATTGCGTGTTTCGTCAATTAATACTATGTTATCAAAAAATATCATACATCATAGTACACTCGTCAATTAATACTATGTTATCAAAAAATAGCATACATCATAGTACACCCCCTTAAATATTTCATGCCAATTCATACATTACCAAGACAAATAAAAACGTGATAAGAGCCGATTCTTGCAATCCCATCTCGATTGCGAAGTATTCTAAATTTCCTTCCACTATATATTCTCAATCAGATTTTGACTCCATTATATATGTTCTTAATCATTCTAATGTATACCACATATATAACTCTAGATTCTGAACATCTTTCATAAAACCTCCTTTAATTTAATTCAAACTAAAAAAATTCTCAAACTACAAAAAAAAAAAAAAAAGAGACTAAAAAGTCAAAGGGGTTTTATTCTAATTGTTTAACCTCATTTTATAATCATTTATCTTTGTCGTGTACTAATGACAAATATTTGTGGCCTTTTTTTTAATTGCATATTGCAATTCTACAAAAGCAAGAACATTATCCTTCCAACCTTTGCTCTTCTTCTTTATTTGATACTTCATTTTCTTGGACTTCAAATTTCTATTTGAACAACGTTTTACTATTATTGATCTGTTTGAATTATTTCTAAACAAATATAGTTTTATGGGAAAAGAGTTCAAAACACACCTAAACTATGGGCAAAATTGATGTTACACATGAACTTTACGGGGGTCCTATGACCCCCCAGACTTATTTTTAGTGTATTTTTATGGGTATTATTGGCTTAGTTAGAGCAACAAGTGGACGAACGTACAAGAGGCACGTGAGAATGGTCTTAAAATTACTAAGCCAATAATACCCATAAAAATACACTAAAAATAAGTCT
>JAJOOO010013638.1:0-14327 GCA_029582685.1 Solanum piurae | reverse complement strand
GTTTTTAAGGGTTACATGTCTCTTAAGGCTTAGGGCTTTGGGTTTTTTGTGTTTTTTAGGTTTAGGGTTTATGGATTTTCAGGATTTAGGGTTTAGAGCTTAGGATTTTTAGTGATTTTAAATGCATTTTAGGGTTTATGGGATTTAGGGTTTAGATATTTGGATTTTAGGGTTTTGTTTAGGGTTTATAGGATTTAGGGTTTCTTATGGTTTAGGGTTTAGTGATTCTAATGGCTTTAGGTTTAGGATTTAGGGTTTAAGGTTTTAGGTTAAGGGTTTTATATTGGGTTTTAGGGTTCAAGGCTTTTGGTTTTTTAGGTTAAGGTTTTTAGGGTTTTATAAGTTTAGAGTTTAAGGCTTAGTGTTTTTGTTGTGTTTTTAAGGGTTTAGCATATACGATTTAGGGCTTTATAGGGTTTAGAGCTTAAAGTTTTTTAGGTTTAGGGGGTTTTGGGTTTTTTAAGGGTTAAGTGTTTCTAAGATTTTTCAGGGTTTAGGGTTTAGGGCTTACAGTTTTTTTTTGTGATTTTAGGTTTAGGATTTAAGGAATTTTAGGATTTAGGGTTTGGATCTTAGGGTTTTAGGGGTTTTAAATGATTTTTAGGTTTTATTTTAGGGTTTTTTAAAGTTTAGGTTTTTAGGTTTAGGATTTACGATTTTAGTTTTGGGTTTAGGATTTAGGGCTTAGGGTTTTTTAGGTTTAGGTTTTTATCTAGGTTTTAAGGGTTTAGTGCTTTGTGTTTTTTAGGGTTTTATAGATTAAGGGTTAACGGCTTAGTTTTTTTTTTTGTGTTTTTTTAGGGTTTAGAACTTAGAGTTTTTTAGGTTTAGGGGTTTTTAAGTGTTTTTAGGGTCTTTAAGGTTTAAGTGTTTCTTAGGGTTTTCTAGGGTTTAGTTTTTTTTTTGTGTTTTTTAGTTTTAAGGTTTACGGATTTTTAGGAATTACGGTTTAGAGCTTAGGGTTTTGTAGGGGTTTTAAACGCTTTTTAGGGTTTATATTAGGGTTTAGGGTATCTTAGGGTTTAGGGTTTAGAATTTAGCATTTTATTTTAGTGTTTAGGTTTTAAGGTTTTAGGTTTAGGGTTTATCTAGGCTTTTAGGGTTTAGGGCTTTGGATTTTTTGGGTTAAGGTTTCTTATGGTTTTATAGGTTTAGGGTTTATGGTTTAATAGGGTTTAGAGCTTAGAAGTTTTTTAGGTTTAGTGGTTTTTGGGTTTTTTAGGGTTTTTAAGGTTTCAGTGTATCTTAGGGTGTTGGGTGTTGGGCTTAGGATATTTTTTGTGTTTTTTATAATTATGGTTAACAGATTTATAGGATTTAGGTTTAGATCTTAGGATTTTGTAGCGGTTTTAAATGCTTTTTAGGTTTAGGATTTAGGGTTTTAGGTTAGGGTTTAGGGCTTAGGGTTTTGTGGGAGTTTTAAATGTTTTAGGGTTTATTTTAGGGTTTATAGGATTTAGGGTTTCTTAAGGTTTAGGGCCTCTTAGGGTTTTAGGTTTAGGATTTAAGGTTTTATGTTAGGGTTTAGGGTTTAGGAATTAGGTTTTTTCTTGTGTTTTTTAGGGTTTAACATATACGGCTTAGATCTTTATATGGTTTAGAGCTTAGAGTTTTTAGGTTTAGGGGTTTTTGGGATTTTTAGGGTTAGGTGTTTCTTAGGGTTTTTTTAGGGTTTAGGACTTAGGTTTCTTTTGTGCTTTTTAGGTTTAGGGTTTACGAATTTTTAGGATTTAGGGTTTAGAGATTAGGGTTTTGTAGGGGTTTAAAATGGGTTTTAGGGTTTATTTTAGGGTTTATAGGATTTAGGGTTTCTTCAGGCTTAAGGTTTAGGGTTTCTTATGGTTTTGGAATTAGGATTTAGGGTTTTAGGTTAGGGTTTAGGGTTTAGGGCTTAGGATTTTTTAGGTTTAGGGTTTTAGGTTAAAAGTTTTATCTACATTTTTAGGGTTTAGGGCTTGGGTTTTTTAGGTTAAGGTGTTTTAGGGTTTTCTAGTTTTGGGGTTTAGGGCTTAGAGTTCTTTTTTAGTGTTTTTTAGGGCTTCGCATAAATGATTAAGGGCTTTATAGGGTTCAGAGCCTAGAGTTTTTTTTAGGTTTTTGTGTTTTGTAAGGTTTTTTATGGTTAAGTGTTTTTTAGTGTTTAGTGCTTAGGGTGTTTTTGTGTTTTTTAAGTTTAGGGTTTACAAATTTTTAGGATTTAGGGTTTAGAGCTTAGGATTTTGTAGAGGTTTTAAATGGTTTTTAGGGTTTATATTATGGTTTAGGGTTTATAGGGTTTTCAGTTTATGATTTGGAGTTTTAGGTTTTAGAGCTAAGGGTTTTTAGGTTTAGGGTTTTAGGTTAAGAGTTTTATTTAGTTTTTATGTTTTACTGCTTTGGGTTTTTTAGATGAAATTTTTTAGGATTTTTTAGGTTTAGGGTTTACGGTTTTTTAGGATTTTGGGTTTAGAGCTTATGAATTTTTAGAGGTTTTTAATGGATTTTAAGGTTTGTTTTAGGTTATATAGGATTTAGGGTTTATTAAGGTTTAGAGTTTATGGTTTAGGGTTTCTTAGGGCTTTAGGTTTAGAATTTAGGGTTTTAGTTTAGGGTTTAGGGCTTAGGGATTTTTTAGGTTAATGGTTTTATCTAGGTTTTTAGGGTTTAGGGCTTTGGGTTTTTTAGGTTAAGAGTTGTTGGGGTTTTATAGGTTTAGGGTTTATGGCTTAGGGATTTTTTGTGTGTTTTTAGAGCTTAGCATATACGATTTAGGGCTTTATAGGTTTAGAGCTTAGAGGTTTTTAGGTTTAGCGGTTTTTAGGTTTTTTAGGATTTTTAAAGGTTAAGTGTATCTTAGGGTTTTCTAGGGTTTATGGTTTTTTTTTGTGTGTTTTGTCGGTTTAAGGTCAACATATTTATAGGATTTAGGGTTTAGAACTTAGGATTTTATAGGGGTTTTAAACTCTTTTTAGGTTTAGGATTTAGGGTTTTAGGTTAGTGTTTAGGGTTTATGTTTTAGGGTTTTGTGGGATATTAAATATTTTTAGGTTTTATTTTAGGGATAATAGGACTTAGGGTTTCTTAAGGTTTAGGATTTCTTAGGGTTTTAGGTTTAGGAATTAGGATTTTAGGGTTTAGGGCTTAGGGTTTGTTTTGTGCTTTTAGGGTTTAGCATATATGACTAAGATCTTCATAGGGTTTAGATGTTAGAGTTTTTTAGGTTTAGTGGTATTTGGGTTTTTTAGGGTTAGGTGTTTCTTATGGTTTTTTAGGGTTTAGGGCTTAGGTTTTTTTGTGTGTTTTTTAGGTTTAGGGTTTATGGATTTTTAGGATTTAGTGTTTAGAGATTATGGTTTTGTAGGGATTTAAAATGGGTTTTAGGGTTTATTTTAGGGTTTATAGGATTTAGGGTTTCTTCAGGCTTAAGGTTTAGGGTTTTTTATGGTTTTAAGATTAGGATTTAGGGTTTTCGGTTAGGATTTAGGGTTTAGGGTTTTTTTTAGGTTAAAAGTTTTATCTACATTTTTACGGTTACGGGCTTTGGTTTTTTTTGGTTAAGGTTTTATAGAGTTTTCTAGTTTTGGGGTTTAGGACTTAGATTTTTTTTGTGTTTTTTATGGTTTAGCATATATGATTTAGGGCTTTATAGTGTTCAAATATTAGAGTTTTTTAGGGTTAAGTATTTCTTAGGGTTTAAGGCTTAGGTTTTTTTTTTGTTTTTGTAGGTTTAGGTTTTACAAATGTATAGGATTTAAGGTTTAGAGCTTAGGGTTTTATCGAGGTTTTAAATGGTTGTTAGGGTTTATTTTATAGTTTATAGGATTTAGGGTTTAGGGTTTCATAGGGTTTTTGGTTTAGGATTTAAAGTTTTAGATTAGGTCTTAGGGTTTTAGGTTAAGAGTTTATTTAGGTTTTTAGGTTTTAGTGCTTTGGTTTATTTAGATGAAGTTTTTGAGGATTTTTTAGGTTTAGTGTTTACGGATTTTTAGGATTTAGGGTTTAGAGCTTATGGTTTTTTCGAGGTTTTAAATGGATTTTAAGGTTTATTTTAAGGTATATAGGATTTAGGGTTTCTTAAGCTTTAGAGTTTTTGGTTTCGTAGGGCTTTAGGTTTAGGATTTAGGGTTTTAGGTTAGGGTTTAGGGTTTTTTTAGGTTTAAGGTTTTAGTTTAATGGTTTTATCTAGGTTTTTAGGGTTTCGGAGTTTTGTTTTTTTTGGGTTAAAGTTTTTAGGGTTTTATAGGTTTAGGGTTTAGGTTAAAAGTTTTATCTACGTTTTTATGGTTTAGGGTTTAGGTTTGTTTTTTTGTTTTTTTAGGGTTTAGCATATTCTCTTTTGGGCTTTATAGGGTTTCGAGATTAGAGTTTTTTAGGTTTATGGGTTTTTAGGGTTTTTTAAGGGTTTATGGCTTAGGTTTTTTTTTTTTTTTTTATGTTTAGGATTTACAGATTTTTAGGATTTTGGGTTTAGAGCTTAGGGTTTGTAGAGGTTTTAAATTGGTTTTAGGGTTTTTTTAGGATTTCTTAAGGTTTAGGGTTTAATAGGGTTTTTGTTTTAGGATTTAGGGTTTTAGTTTAGGGTGTTTTTAGGTTTAGGGTCTTAAGTTAAGGGTTTTATCTAGGTTTTTCAGGTTTAAGGCTTTGGATTTTTTAGGTTAAGGTTTTGTAGGGTTTTATAGTCTTGGTTTTTTTTAGGGTTTTTAATGATTAAGTGTTTCTTAGGGTTTATGCTTTAGGGCTTAAGGCTTAGGTTTTTTTTGTGTTTTTTAGGTTTAGGGTTTATGGATTTTTAGGATTTAGGGTTTTTAAATGGTTCTTAAGTTTTATTTTAGGGTTTATAGGATTTTGAGTTTCTTAAGGTTTAGGGTTTAGGGTTACTTAGGTTTTTTATTTTATGATTTAGAGTTTTAGCTTAGGGTTTAGGGTTTACGGCTTAGGTTTTTTTTTAGGTTTAGGGTTTTATGTTATGATTTTTATCTTGGTTTTTAGGGTTTAGTGCTTTGGTTTTTTAGGATTTTATAGGTTTAGGGTTTGGGGTTAGGAATTTTATTGTATTTTTTAGGGTTTAGCATATATGATTTAGGTCTTTATAGGGTTTAGAGCTTAGAGTTTGTTAGGTATAGGGGTTTTTGGGTTTCTTTTAGGGTTTTTAAGGGTTAAGTGTTTCTAAGGGTTTTTTTAGGGATTAGGGCTTGTGTTTTTTAGGTTTAGGGTTTACGGATGTTTAGGATTTAGGTTTTATATCATTGGGGTTTTAAATGGGTTTTAGGGTTTATTTTAGGGTTTATAGGATTTAGGGTTTCTTAAGGTTTAGGATTTAGGGTTTCTTAGGGCTTTAGATTTAAGATTTAGGGTTTAAGGTTTTTTTAAGTTTAAGGTATTTGGTTAAGGGTTTTATCTAGGTTTTTAGGGTATAGGGCTTTGGGTTTTTTAAGTTAAGGTTTTTTGACGTTTTATAGGTTTAGGTTTTACGGCTTGGGGTTTTTTTGTGTGTGTTTTTTAGGGTTTAGCCTATATGATTTAGGGTTATATACGGTTTAGAGCTTAGAGTTTTTTAGCTTTAGGGGTTTTTGGGGTTTTATGGTTTTTTAGGATTATGTGTTTCATAGGGTTTTTTAGGGTTTAGGGTTAAGGGCTTAGAGTTCTTTATGTTTTTAAGGGTTTAATATATATGATTTAGGGCTTTATACTATTTGGAGCTTAGATTTTTCTAAGTTTAGTGGTTTTTTGTATTTTTTTTGTATTTTTAATGGTTAGGTGTTTCTTAGGGTTTATGGTTTAGGGCTTAGGGCTTAGGTTTTTTTTTGTGTTTTTTAGGTTTAGGGTTTATGAACTTTTAGGATTTAGTGTTTATAGATTAGGGTTTTTAAATGGTTCTTAGGTTTTATTTTAGGGTTTATAGGATTTATAGTTTTTAAGGTTTAGGGTTTAGGGTTACTTAGGGTTTTTTAGTTTAGGATTTAGAGTTTTAGATTAGGGTTTAGGGTTTAGGGCTTAGGGGTTTTTTAGGTTTAGGGTTTTAGGTTAAGATTGGTATCTTGGTTTTTAGGGTTTAGTGCTTTAGTTTTTTTAGGTTATGGTATTTTAGGATTTTATAGGTTTAGGGTTTGGGGTTAGGAATTTTATTGTGTTTTTTAGGGTTTAGCATATATGATTTAGGTCTTTATAGGGTTTAGAGCTTAGAGTTTCCTAGGTATATGGGTTTTTGGGTTTTCTTTAGGGTTTTTAAGGGTTAAGTGTTTCTAAGGATTTTTTAGGGTTTAGGGTGTAGGGCTTGTGTTTTTAAGGTTTAGGGTTTACGGATTTTTAGGATTTAGTGTTTATATCATTGGGGTTTTAAATGGTTTTTAGGGTTTATTTTAAGGTTTATAGGATTTAGGATTTCTTAAGGTTTAGGGTTTAGGGTTTAGGGTTTCTTTGGGCTTTAGATTTATTATTTAGGGTTTAGGGTTTTTGTTTCAAGGTTTTATCTAGGTTTTTAGGGTTTCGGGCTTTTGGTTTTTTAAGTTAAGGTTTTTTTAGGTTTTATAGGTTTAGGGTTTACGGCTTGGGGTTTTTATTGTGTGTTTTTTAGGGTTTAGCCTATACGATTTAGGGTTATATAGGGTTTAGAGCTTAGAGTTTTTTAGGTTTAGGGGTTTTTAGGGGTATAGGGTTTTTTAGAGTTATGTGTTTCATAGGGTTTTTTAGGGTTTAGGATTAAGAGCTTAGGGTTTTTTGTGCTTTTTAGGGTTTAGGGCTTAGGGTTTACGTATTTTTAGGATTTAGGGTTTAGAGCTTAGTGTCTTGTAGGGTTTTAAATGGATTTCATGATTTATAGGATTTAGGATTCTTAAGGTTTAGGGTTTTAGGTTTAGGATTTAGTCTTTTAGGTTAGGGTTGAGGGTTTTTTTAGGATTAGGGTTTTAGGTTAAGGGTTTTATCTAAGTTTTCAGGATTTAGGTCTTTGGGTTTTTAAGTTAAGGGCTTTTAGGGTTTTATATGTTTGGGGCTTAGGTTTTTTTTGTGTTTTTTATGGTTTGGCATATAAGATTTAGGGCTTTATAGGGTTTAGAGTTTAGATTTTTTTTAGGTTTAGGGTCTTTTGCATTTTTTAGGGTTTTTAAGGGTTAAGTGTCTCTTAGGGTTTATTGTGTTTTTTAAGTTTAGGATTTACAGAGTTTTAGGATTTAGGGTCTACAACTTAGGGTTTTTAGGATTTAGGGTTTCTTAAGGTTTAGGGTTTAAGGATTCTTAGGGCTTTAGGTTTAGGATTTAGGGTTTAGAGTTTTTTTAGCTTTAGAGTTTTAGGTTAAGGGTTTTATCTAGGTTTTTTATGGTTTTATAGATTTAGGGTTTATAGCTTAGGGTTTTTGTTGTGTTTTTCAGGGTTTAGCTTATACGATTTAGGGCTTTATAGGGTTTATAGCTTAGAGTATTTTCGGTTTAGGGGTTATTGTTATTTTTTTGTTTTTTAGGTTTAGGATTTAGGGTTTAGACCTCAGGGATTTGTAGGTATTTTAAATGGTTTTAGGGTTTATTTTAGGGTTTATAGGAGTTAGGGTTTCTCAAGGTTTATCATTTACGGTTTCTTAGGGTTTTAGGTTTAGGATTTAGGGTATTAGGTTAGGATTTAGAGTTTAGGGCTTAGGGTTTCTTTCTGTATTTTATTAGGGTTTAACGTATACGATTTAGGCTTTATAGGGTTTTTAGCTTAGAGTGTTTTAGGTTTAGGGGATTTGGGTTTTCTATGGTTTTTTAGGGTGAAGTTTTTCTTAGGGTTTTTTTTGTGGTTTTTAGGTTTAGGGTTTATGTATTTTTTGGATTTAGGGTTTAGAGCTTAGGTTTTTGTAGGGTTATTAAATGGTTTTTTGGGTTTATAGGATTTAGGGTTTCATAAGGTTTAGGGTTTAGGGTTTCTTAATGTTTTAGGTTTAGGATTTAGGATCTTAGATTAGGGTTAAGGGTTTAGGGAGTTTTTAGGTATAGGGTTTTATTTAGGTTTTTAGGGTTTAGGGATTTGAGTTTTTTAGGTTATGATTTTAGAGGGTTTTAGAGGTTTAGGATTTAGGGCTTAGGTTTTTTTTTTGTTTTGTTTTTTAGGGTTTAGCATATACGATTTAGGGCTTTATAGGGTTTAGAGATTAGAGTTTCTTCGGTTTAGAGATTTTTGGGCTTTTTAGGATTTTTAAGAATTAAATATTTCTTAGGGTTTTTTAGTGTTTATTGTTTAGGGCTTAGGTTTTTTTTTGTGTTTTTTAGTTAGGGTTTATGGATTTTTAGGATTTACGTTTAGAGCTTAGGGCTTTGTAGGTGGTTTAACTTGTTTGTAGGGTTTTTAGGATTTAGGGATTCTTAAGGCTTAGCGTTTAGGGTTTCTTAGAATTTTTGGTTTAAGAATTAGGGTTTATAGGATTTAGGGTGTAATTAGGTTTTATAGGGGTTTTAGATGGTTTTTAGGTTTTATTTTATGGTATATAGGATTAAGGGTTTCTTAAGGTGTAGGGTTTCTTAGGGCTTTAGGTTTAGGATTTAGTGTTTTAGGTTAGGGTTTAGGGTTTAGGGATTAGGATTTTTTTAAGTTTAGTATTTTAGATTATGGGTTTTATCTAGGTTTTTAGGGTTTAGTGCTTTGGGTTTTTTAGGTTATATAGGTTAAGGGTTTAGGGCTTAAGTTTTTTTGTGTGTGTTTTTTACGGTTTAGAATATACGGTTTAGATCTTTATAGGGTTTAGAACTTAGAGTTTCTTAGGTTTAGGGGTTTTTTGGTTTTTTAGGGTTAAGTGTTTCTTATGTTTTTTTAGGATTTAGGGCTTAGGGATTTTTAGGTTTAGGGTTTTAGGTTAAGGGTTTTATCTAGGGTTTTAAGGGTTTAGGGCTTTTGGTTATTTAGGGTTTTTATAGGTTTAGGGTTTAGGGATTAGGGTTTTTTGTGTTTTTTTTAGGGTTGAGCATATACGATTTAGGGCTTTAAAGGATTTTGAGCTTACAATTTTTAGGTTTAGGGTTTTTTGAGTTTTTTAGGGTTAGGTGTTTCTTAGGGTTTAGGATTTTTTGTGTTTTTTAGGTTTAGGGTTTAGAGCTTCGGGTTTTGTAAGGTTTTTAAATGGTTTTTAGGGTTTATTTTAGGGTATAAAGGATTTAGGGTTTCTTATAGTTTAGGGTTTCTTAGGGATTTAGGTTTAGCTTTGAGGGTTTTAGAGTAGGGTTTAGGGGTTTTTTGGTTTAGGATTTTAGGTTAAGGGTTTTATTTAGGTTTATAGGGTTTTCGGCTTTGGGGTTTTTAGGTTAAGGTTATTTAGGATTTTATAGGTGTAGGGTTTTGGCCTAAGGTTTTTTTTGTTTTTTTTAGTGTTTAGCATATACGATTTAGGTCTTTATACAGTTTAGAGCATATAATTTTTTTAGGTTTAGGGTTTTTTTTAGGGTTTTTATGGGTTAAGTGCTTCTTAGGCTTTTTAAGGATTTAGGGTTTAAAGCTTAGGGTTTTTAGGGGTTTTAAATGGTTTTGAGGATTTATTTTAGAGTATATATGATTTAGAGTTTTGGGTTTCTTAGGGCTTTAGGTTTAGGATATAGGGTTTTAGGTTAGGGTTTAGGGTTTCTTAGGGTTTTAGATTTAGGATTTAGGGCTTAGGATCTATGGTTTAGGGCATACGACTTTTTATGTTTAGGGTTTTAGGATAAGGGTTTTATCTAGGTTTTTAGGGTTTAGTGCTCTGTGTTTTTTAGGATTTTATAGGTTAAGGATTTAGGTCTTAGGTTTTTTTTTTTTTGTGTTTTTTAGGGTTTAGCATGTACGGCTTAGATCTTTATAGGGTTTAGAGCTTAGAGTTTTTCTGGGTTTAGGGGGTTTTGCGTTTTTATGGTTAAGTGTTTCTTAGGGTTTTTTAGGGATTAGGGCTTAGGGTTTTTTGTGGTTTTTAGGTTTAGGTTTAGGGATTTTTAGGATTTAGGGTTTAGAGATTAAGATTTTGTAGGGTTTTAAAATGGTTTTTAGAGTTTATTATAGGGTTTATAGGATTAAGGGTTTCTTAAGGCTTAAGGTTTAGGGTTCTTATGGTTTTAGGATTAGGATTTAGGGTTTTAGGTTAGGGTTTAGGGCTTAGCTTTTTTTAGGTTAAGTTCATTTAGGATTTTATAGGTTTAGGGTTTAGGGCTTAGGGTTTTGTTTTGTGTTGTTTAGGCTTAGGGTTTATTGATTTTTAGAATTTAGGGTTTAGAGCTTAGGGATTTTAAATGGTTCTTCGGTTTTATTTTAGTGTTTATAGGATTTAGAGTTTCTTAATGTTTAGGGTTTAAGGTTAGGGTTTTTAGTTTAGGATTTAGAGTTTTACATTAGGGTTTAGGGTTTAGGCTTAGGGGTTTTTAGGTTTAGGGTTTAAGGTTAAGATTTTTATCTTGGTTTTTAGGGTTTAGTGCTTTGGTTTCTTAGGTTATGGATTTTTAGAATTTTATAGGTTTAGGGTTTGAGGTTACGGATTTTATTGTATTTTTTAGGGTTTAGCATATATGATTTAGGTCTTTATAGGGTTTAGAGCTTAGAGTTTGTTAGGTATAGGGGTTTTTCGATTTTTTTTTAGGGTTTTTAAGGGTTAAGTGTTTCTAAGGGTTTAGGGTTTAGGGCTTGTGTTTTTTAGGTTTAGGGTTTACGGATTTTTAGGATT
Organism: Solanum piurae; assembly: GCA_029582685.1. Lineage (NCBI taxonomy): Eukaryota > Viridiplantae > Streptophyta > Magnoliopsida > Solanales > Solanaceae > Solanum > Solanum piurae. The sequence continues at coordinate 3,702 of JAJOOO010013638.1, read as the reverse complement.
TAGGGTTCATATAATTGAGGTTTTTAATGGTTTTTAGAGGGGTTATTTTAGTGTTTATAGGATTTAGGGTTTCTTAAGGTTTAGGGTTTTGGGTTTCTTAGGGCTTTAGATTTAGGATTTAGGGTTGAGGGTTTTTCTAAGTTTAGGATTTTTGGTTAAGGGTTTTATGTAGGATTTTAGGTTTTAGGGGTTGGGTTTTTTAAGTTAATGTTTTTTGAGGTTTTATAGGGTTAGGGTTTACGACTTGGTTTTTTTTTTTGTGTTTTTTAGAGTTTAGCCTATTTGATTTAGGGTTATATAGGGTTTAGAGCTTAGAGTTTTTTAGGTTTAGGGTTTTTTGGGGTTTTATGGTTTTTTAGGGTTATGTGTTTCATAGGGTTTAGGGTTAATGGCTTAGAGTTTTTTGTGTTTTTTAGGGTTAACTGTATCATAGGGTTTTATCTAGGTTTTTAGGGTTTAGGGCTTAGGGCTTATATATGTTTAGGATTTAGGGTTTAGAGCTTAGGGTCTTGTAGAGGTTTTAAATGGATTGCAGGGTTTATAGGATTTAGGATTCTTAAGGTTTACGGTTTTAGGTTTAGGATTTAGTCTTTTAGGTTAGGGTTTTAGGTTAAGGGTTTTATCTAAGTTTTTAGGATTTAGGGCTTTGGGTTTTTTAAGTTAGGGTTTTTTAGGGTTTTATAGGTTTAGGGCTGAGGTTTTTTTTTGTGTTTTTTAGGGTTTGGCATATAAGATTTAGAGCTTTATTGGGTTTAGAGCTTAGATTTTTTTACGTTTAGGAGTTTTTGCATTTTTTAGGGTCTTAAGGGTTAAGTGTTTCTTACGGTTTATTGTGTTTTTTAAGTTTAGGGTTTACGGATTTTTAGTATTTACGGCCTACAACTTAGGGTTTTTAGGGGTTTTGAATGGATTTTATGGTATATAGGATTTAGGGTTTCTTAAGGTTTAGGGTTTAAGGATGTTTAGGGATTTAGGTTTAGGTTTTAGGGTTTTAGGTTAGGGTTTATAGTGTTTTTAGCTTTAGGATTTTAGATTAACGGTTTTATCTAGGTTTTTAGGGTTTAGGGCTTTTGGTTTTTTAGGTTAAGGTTTTTAGGGTTTTATAGGTTTAGGGTTTAGAGCTTAGGGTTTTTGTTGTGTGTTTTTAGGGTTTAACATATATGATTTAAGGTTTTATAGGGTTTAAAGCTTAGAGTATTTTTGGTTTAGGGGCTTTTGAGCTTTATAGGGTTTAAGGTTTAGGGGTTATTGTTATTTTTGTGTTTTTTAGGTTTAGGATTTATAAATATTTAGGATTTAGGGTTTAGACCTTAGGGATTTGTAGGGATTTTAAATGGTTTTAGGGTTTATTTTAGGGTTTAGAGGAGTTAGGGTTTCTCAAGTTTTAGCATTTACGGTTTCTTAGGGTTTTAGATTTAGGATTTTTTGTATTAGGTTAGGGTTTAGGGCTTAGGGTTTATTTTGGTATTTTATTAGGGTTTAACGTATACGATTTAGGACTTTATAGGATTTTGAGCTTAGAATTTTTTAGGTTTAGGGGTTTTGGGTTTTCTATGATTTTCATGGATGAAGTGTTTCTTCGGGTTTTTTAGGGTTTAGGTTTTTTTTTTTTGTGGTTTTTAGGTTTAGGGTTTACGTATTTTTAGGATTTAGGGTTTAGATCTTAGGGTTTTTTAGGGATATTAAATGGTTTTTAGGGTTTACAGGATTTAGGGTTTCATAAGGTTTAGGGTTTAGGGTTTCTTAGTGTTTTAGGTTTATGATTTAGGATCTTAAATTAGGGTTTAGGGTTAAGGTTTTAGGGATTTTTTAGGTTTAGGATTTTAGGTTAAGGGTTTTATTTAGGTTTTTAGGGTTTAGGGCTTTGTGTTTTTTAGGTTATGGTTTTAGAGGGTTTTAGAGGGTTTTAGAGGTTTAGGATTTAGGGCTTAAGTTTTTTTTTTCCTATGTTTTTTAGGGTTTAGCTTATATGATTAGGTCTTTAAAGGGTTTATATATTAGAGTTTCTTCGGTTTAGAGATTTTTGGGCTTTTTAGGATTTTTAAGAGTTAAATGTTTCTTAGGGTTTTTTAGTGTTTATGGTTTAGGGATTAGGGTTTTTTTTGTGTTTTTTAGTTAGTGTTTACGGATTTTTAGGATTTACATTTAGAGCTTGGGGTTTTGTAGGGGGTTTAAATTGTTTTTAAGGTTTATAGGATTTAGGGATTCTTAAGGCTTAGTGTTTAGGGTTTCTTAGAATTTTAGGTTTAGGAATTAGGGTTTTAGAAGGGTTTATAGGATTTAGGGTGTCGTAAGGTTTTGTGGGGGTTTTAAATGGATTTTAGGTTTTATTTTATGTTATATAGGATTTAGGGTTTCTTAAGGCGTAATGTTTAGGGTTTCTTAGGGCTTTAGGTTTAGGATTTAGGGTTTAGGGTTTCTTAGGGTTTTAGGTTTAGGATTAGGGTTTTAGGTTAGGGTTTAGGGTTTAGGGATTAGGGGGTTTTTAAGTTTAGGATTTTAGATTAAGGGTATTATCTATGTTTTTAGGGTTTAGTGCTTTGGGTTTTTTAGGTTAAGGTTTTTTTAAGTTATATAGGTTAAGGGTTTAAGGCTTAAGTTTTTTTTTTTTGTGTTTTTTAGGGTTTAGAATATACGGTTTAGATCTTTATAGGGTTTAGAACTTAGAGTTTCTTAGGTTTAGGGGTTTTTTGGTTTTTTAGGGTTAAGTGTTTCTTAGGTTTTTTTAGGATTTAGGGCTTAGGGATTTTTAAGTTTAGGGTTTAAGGTTAAGGGTTTTATCTAGGTTTTTAGGGTTGAGGGCTTTTGGTTTTTTAAGTTTTTTATAGGTTTAGGGTTTAGGGCTTAGGGTTTTTAGTGTTTTTTTAGGGTTGAGCATATACGATTTAGGGCTTTAAAGGGTTTTGAGCTTACAATTTTTTAGGTTTAGGGTTTTTTGAGTTTTTTATGGTTTTTAAGGGTTAAGTGTTTGTTAGGGTTTAGGGTTTTTTATGTGTTTTAGGTTTAGGGTTTATGGATTTTTTTAGAATTTAGGGTTTAGATCGTAGGGTTTTGAAATGGTTTTTAATGTTTATAATAGGGTATAAAGGATTTAGGGTTTCTTAAAGTTTAGGGTTTCTTAGGGATTTAGGTTTAGGTTTGAGGGCTTTAGGGTAGGGTTTAGGGTTTTTATAGGTTTAAGGTTTTTGTTAAGTGGTTTTATTTAGGTTTTTAGGGTTTTGGGCTTTTGGTTTTTTAGGTTAAGGTTATTTAGGATTTTAGAGGTTTAGGGTTTAGGGCTTAGGTTTTTTTTTTTTTTTTAAGGGTTTAGCATATACGATTTAGGGCTTTATAGGGTTTAGAGCTTAGAGTTTTTGGGTTAAGGGGTTTTTTTAGCGTTTTTAAGGGTTAAGTGTTTCTTAGGGTTTTTAAGGGTTTAGTGTTTAAGGCTTTGTTTTTTTGTGTATTTTAGATTTAGGGTTTAGAGCTTAGGGTTTTTAGGGGTTTTTTATGGTTTTTAGAGTTTATTTTAGGGTATATAGGATTTAGGGTTTCTTATGGTTTAGTGTTTCAGTTTTCTTATGGCATTAGGTTTAAGATTTAGGGTTTTAGGTTAGGGTTTAGGGTTTCTTAGGGTTTTAGATTTAGGATTTAGGGCTTAGGGTTTAGGGTTTGGGGTTTAGGGCTTGTGTTTTTAAGGTTTAGGGTTTACGGATTTTTAGG
>JAJOOO010013637.1:0-11072 GCA_029582685.1 Solanum piurae | reverse complement strand
CATCTTTTCATTTTAATTATGATTTAGCTTCCGTATCAGTTTATTATCTTTAGTATGCTCATGATCATGCCAGCAGGGTTAGCTTGGGATCACTTGTGGTCCTAGGTCCCGTGTCCGCGTCTCGGGGTAGTCTCGGGGTGTGACACTAAATCTCAAAAAACTCATTTCCCAAAAGAGCGTAGTGTGGAGGCCTGAGTCCTCATGACGTTCCTTATATTGTTGATTAATTACATACTTGTTTCATTACTAATGTCACTTGTTCATATTGTTTGTTGTTTGCAACTTGCTAAGTGTTATATTTGATTTTATGTTATTACTTTATGCATATTAGTTTCTATTTTGAGTTGGTCGATGATTTCTACTCAGTATATGTTGCCTTGTACTGATCCATACTTGTATTTTACTTCGTTTTCCTTTTGTGGAGTGTAACAAGTCTACAAGAAACTTCGACTCACTCTCAACTCTTGTCAGTCTCAAACATATCAGATTCTAGAGTGAGCTACTCCTTCTAACTTGTGTAGGATTTCTCTCGGTCATGGCCTGGTGTCGTTAGTTTTCGTACCCAAGTTATTTTATTTATCTATTAGCTGTCTTATATTCTGAGACTTAGTATTGGAGGATTAGGTGACCATGGTGTGATGACTTTCAGATTTTGAAAAACGATATGTAATAAACTTTAGTTGATTTTATTTCTTACTTTAATAATTTTTCAGTTTCCACATTATTATCGTATTTCATAAGTTGAATAGCTAATATAAGTTGGGGTTTGCATTCGTTGGTTCGATGTAACACCTAATAAATTGGAATTTGAAATAGAAAAGAGAAAATGCTTCAATTGAGTACAAATGCATGTGTACGGAAGGTTGTACAGTCCGTACAGGGTGTCATGGACCGTACAACAAACTGTGGTGAAACGTGAACTTGTGAAGAGGTCCACGACCCATCTCCCAACCCGTGAAGTTGAACCCCAAAACTCAGGAAGGTTCACAGACACTTGGACGATCCGTGAAGCTTTGTACGGACCGTGAAGTCGTCTGTGAAAGGGACTTCATCAGCTTTTAAGTTTTGGTCTTTCCCATGTGCATTTGGTACTTAAACTACGTCATTTTAACTAATATTCTAAGCCTAAACCACGACATTTTACACCTAATTAAGATCTTAGAAAATGTTAATCGATTCTTTTACGTTCATTAATACTTCATGTCATTAGAGCAAGGTTCCAAGAGGAGAAAAGGTAGGGTTCGAGCGTTCTTCAAGTTTCGTCAATTTCGCTAAGAACTTTATTTTTTCATGTATGTAAGACTATCATAGTATTGGACTAGTTCATCCTCACGCCCTACATCTACTTTCAAATAAGTAAAAGAGTAATACAGGGTTCTATCCTTAGATTTGAGTATGCTTAAGATGAGTTGATATTGAGTTCTGAGTTCGTGAGTTGCTAATTATTGAATTCTTATTCTAATTATTGAATTGTCATAAATTGTGTATTGTGATTATTGAATGGATTATTCATGTTTGTTTTTCAGCATGAACCTTATTCTTGAGTATTAATTGAATTCTTATTGAGAGTTTATTAAGCAAAACATTATTGTTTAAACTGAGTTTTGAGGAAGTAAAGAGGAGTTTGAGAAAGAGTATATGAGAACTAAGTATTTCCCAAATGTTTCATTTTTACATGAAGAAAAAGAGTAGACTTTTTTTGAGAAAAGTTAAAAGAGTTTTTACAAAGATTAAGTACAGAGTTACTACCTCTTAAAGAGGGCCCTTTTGAGTAATTATCTCACATAATATATTTTTACATTGAGCAAAGAGAAATCTTGTTTTCTAAATTAGCAATGAGTCTGAGATATTTCAGTGCAGTTACCTTTTTAAGATGATAGGTTGAGAAATTATCTCAAACCAGAGAAAGAGTATGCTTTTATACATTTGAGCAAGAATATACATTATTGAGAGTAGTATTGAGCATCGATATGTGGAGAGTTTAGACAACTCACATCCCCCATAAACCATGTCTTGCCAACATGGGTACAAAATCTTATTTTTTAGATGAATCCTTAGTGCCTTCGGGGCAGAGCTTAGTGGATCCACTTAGTTGAGAGGTTCTATATCCCGGTACGATATATGACAGTTTTGACAGCATGGACAAGATGATATATCATCACGTAACTCATAGTGATGGTTGTCGGTTAGAGAATCTCTCAATAGAGTTAAAGTGTATTTTAAATATATCACTTATTATGTTGAAGTTCAGAGATGAGAAAGTATTTTGTAAAGCTAAATGATTTTATTCATTTAATTCTATACATTCATTTGAGTTTATGTTATATCTATTACGGTCCTTTCATTTAGTTATTTTGCCTCAGCTATATTACATACTCGTGCATTCAATGTATTGATGACATTTGACATGCATCTTTTATGATGCAGATACAACTGTTCAGGATCATCAACATGTGTATCATTGAGATCACTTTGCGCTTCAAATAGCTTTGGTGAGCCTCATTGCTTTCCTGAGGATTTCACATTTATTTGCCAGTTATTGTTGAGTTGTTGTAGGTCTTGTCCCGACATCTATCCTACTATTAGAGTCTTCATAGATAGTTAGAGTTGAGAAGTCTCTCAGTATTTCCCTTTTATTTTGAGATGTTTTATTTATAACATTGAGTGCTTTCAATCATTGAGTTGGATCTATCTGAGATATATGAGTTAAACTCTGCATATAAAGTTTCTTTTTGCTTGAGTGAGTCTTCCGCTAAATAGTCAGTCAGACCAAGAATTTACTTGGAGATTAGAAATGGTTCTCGAGTGCCGACACGTCCAGAATGTAGGCTCGAAGCATGACATTCGTCCATCTAAAAGATTAAATGTGGGTGTCATGAATCATTTTGGATCGTGACAATTTTTCATACTCACTCTATATTTGCTACACCTTCTGTGTACATGTCCATCTATAGGTTCGTGTGGAGATTGAGTCATTGGACTTGAAGAGAGACTTGCCAGAGTTTAGAATGAACTGCTTTGTTCGACAATTATAGATTCTAGTTTCTATTGTTTGTTGACTTTGTTTTCTTTTTTTCTAGACAATTTCTAGTATTCAGACTTATATTTTGTCCTGACTCACTCTTGTATTTGTGTTACCAGTTATATGAGATTGTTCTAGTTATACCAAAAAAAAAGAAGTTTTTTCATGAGTCAATACACTTAAGTAGTTAACTAATTTCTTCTTTAGAAAGGGTTGGAAATTCAACATATATATAGAATAATATTTTTTAACTTTTGATTTTCGCCCACCTTGTTGTTATCATTTAAGTGGAAAAAAATCAATCTTTGATTGACCAAATATCTAAATTAATGATATGACTGAAAAAGTTCAATTAGCTATCAACAATAATGAGAAAATTGATGAAAATATACAAAAAGAAAAGATTAAATAGGATCTTCATAAAGATGTGGGGTAAATTTCTTACAAATAACTTTGCATAATATCAAGCTCCACTCTTACAAGATAAATAGAGACAATATAACAACTCTTTGCAACATGTATAAAGTTAACTCTTACAAATGACTTCCACAATTGCAATCATCAGAACTTTTGTTGACTTGTCTCTCCTTTTGTGTCCTTGATTAATTTTGTGAAAAAGGACAAACTAGGCTTTGAATGTAGAAATCAGTAAGAAGACCAAAATCAAATGTTCTAAGATCTAAACATCCTATTGAATTATCATTTGAATTGTATATCATGTGATATGGTCTAAACATAACCAAAAATTCACCTCTTTTTGTCAAATAAAAGGATTGAGCAATAAAATATTCCACACGATCTAGAGTATAATTGATAGTAAACATCTTCATCCAAGATACTTTATTCTCAAACTCCTTCATTACCCACACCTCTATGTTAGTTGTCGCATTACTACGAATCATGATAGAAAGATTACTTTCCAACACTCCCAGCACGAGAATATCATTTCCACATGGTCGCTCCACATTTCTCCATTTCTCATCAGTCAAGTCAAAAGAGGTTATGCTCCAGACCCTTAAATCAAGATCATTAGTAGTAGCCCAATAAAGTTTTCCATTCACAAACTTACCTGTATTCATTAATCGCCCCTCATTTCGAGGACAATTAATTCTTCTCCAAGAATCATTCTTTAGACTATACATAGCGACCTCATCAAAATTATATAACACCACCTTATAATCATCATGGATTTTATCATATCCAAAACCATATATGAAACGACTAAGAGGCTTCGGTTCAATTTTATGATCAGGCAATTTCTTGTACTTTCTTATAGTTGGGTTCCATAAATATATTTGTTTTGCCCTATTTACAAGACAAATCAATCCATTCACTGAACCCTCAAACAAAAAAGATATATCAAGATTTTTCATGAGATAATCCAAGTTAGATTCCTCTATATTCCTAAGGTGTATGTTATTAGCTGATAAACTCAAATGAGACTTGATAAACTCGACGCTAGAGATCAAAGCAAACCACGATTTAGAAACACACCTAAATTTCAAGAGAGATTTCACGGGAACCCTCGAGAGGATTTCAACAATAATTTCAGTAGGCATAGAAGGGTTTGCGGGGTTGCTCCGATTTGAATTTTGATGGGACGCTTCATCAGATACTAAATTTTCTCCATTGAATTTTCTTGCAAACAACATTTTACTCATAATTTGTGAAAATGTTAGAGCTAGTAAATAAAAAAAGCAAATCAACATTTTTTCTACTTTGTTTAGATTGACGTGAGAATGAGAAGAAAATCCTTCCTAGATTTATAATATCAGTTACATAAGGGTAAATGTGTCATTTGAAGTGAAGATACGTCTCTTGCTAGCATTAAAATTAGTGTGTATACAGTGAATTAATAAGTTATTTGCATTGAGCACCCTAAAACTCTTTGATGTTTACAATTTACACCATTTTCTTTTAATGATTTTCACTTTAATTTAGTCATTTGAGCGGATAAAAATAAAAGCATATTAAAAACAAAATGTTGGAACTGATAAAGAAAGAAAACAAACAGTTTGTTTTCATTGGTGAAAGTGTAGGTGGATATATAAACTTATTAGGTACTTGTATGAGTGGAAGTATCAAATACCATGAATTATAATTTATATAAAATTAACAAAACTGTTGACAGATAAACACATATAAAGTTTAAGTCAAGCTAAGCTATTATAAAACTAATTTATAAAACTAATGCACTCCAATTTTTCCTTATCAACACTATCCATGTCATGAAGTTCTTTTTATTTCTTTCAGTAACTCTATATATGATGTCGATTCTAGATTATTTGTTTGATTTGATATTAAATGACCTTTTAATATAAGACGTTTTTTGCCTTGAGAGTAATGGAAACAATTTAAATTAAGTAATACAGAAATAATAATAATTAATATTTTTAAAAGCGAGATAAAAAATATCAATTATAAATATATAGATCAATAATGTAAAAGGTTAATACAAGGAAATATGTTCAATATTAAAACTTAAAAAGGCCATGTAAATTGGGGGGTAATTTAAATGTACAACCAATCATGTAATATTAGGAAACTATTTTGACTCAAGCTCAAAAATTGAAGACTAGCATATTATTACTAGTGTTATATTATATGAGTTTAAGATTTATACAACGTCCTTATAAATAATTTTTTACACCATTAAGTTATTCAAAAAAAAAATTATGCGTAAACATTCTTAAAATCTAAAATATTAAAATTTTACTAAGATACGTTACATGAACTACATAAATGCCAAAAAAATAGTGCTTATAATCTAACTTTTTGTATCAAAGACTTTTTCTTTATTTTGTCAGAAGAAACAAAAAAAACTGAAACAAAGACTTAATTTTGTATGCCCAAGAACAGACAAATCACAAGAAACAAGAAAAAAACTATAATGTAAATGCAAAAACAAGAAAGTTGACTAGTACTTCAAGCCAAAAATTATAACCAAACACATTTTAAAACTTCACCCAATGGTTCACTAATCACAATATTTTTAGAGTTGTGTTTGGAAGGTAAACTGGCAGTAAAACAAAGATTACTTTTCTTTCCCATTTGTACACTAAAACAGAAGGTTTCCAATAGCATTCTCAATGGGGTCCTAATGTTACTCCTGCAAATACTAGGTTCTAATACATACAGATACATAAAGTTTCAGTTGTTACAAAATTGTATCTGAAGCAACCTAAGCGCGGCTCATGTATTGCCCATTTCTAGTATCAACCATAATTTCCTCCCCTCTATTTATGAATAATGGAACACTAACAATTGCACCGGTGTCGAGGGTTGCTGGCTTTGATCCACCTGCCACAAAATACAGATCATATTGACAACCAGATACTTATATTTGGCATCATAGTAGCTATACGTTAGGAAGAAGAGTGTCAAGAATACCAATGGTTGACACTGAGACGAACCAAAAGACATGGATAATATATAATGCTATACCCCTATTAGAATCGAATCATAGGGACATGAAGCGTATATGCCTCTGAAATCTCCTTCTAGGACTTCAAGTTCAATGGTTCAAGCTAGTAAACAGTAAATGATTACCTTGGGCAGTGTCACCTTTGAGGCCTGGATCAACATCCACCACTGTCAACTTTACTGTTATAGGCAATTCAAAGTCGATCACCTACAGAAATATTAACCTTAGTTTACTGATTACGAGTAAAAAATATATGAAAGAGATTGCTTCTACAAGACAAGATATAGGATCAATGTGAGAGACAGATTCCCAATTGACACTTATAAAGTAGAAAAACAGAAACTGCAAATACTTAAAATAAGTTCAGCATTGGAAAATACCTTCCCGTTCCAGAAAAGCAAAGTGCAGTCCATGCCCTCTTTTAGAAACTTTGCTTTATCTCCAACATCTTTTTCATTTAGACGATATTCTTCATAAGAGGTCTGCAACGAAATTGCCCCAAAGTTACCATAGAATTTACAGTGAGTGTATAAGGGGGAACAAAAAACAACCAAATTCTAGTTCATCCTTCCTAAAAGTGGGTAAGGACAAGGAGAATTGGAGGGGACTTGATCAACATTCCACACGAGCAATGTAACCAATTAAGACATTAGAGAGCCACATTAAACTTCTTTTGTATTTTTATAGGTATTTTGCCCATATGCACCAAGAAGGTACAGATATTTACAGAAAAAAGGACTTCCAGATCCCTTTAACCATGAAGGGAGACCACCAAGTTAACAAAAGTATTTAAATCATTTTCATGTTTCAGATTACACCAAGCATACAAAAGAGTAAAACTCTAAATTCTGTGAAATGCACAGCTATACTTCTATTCTCAAGTATCCGAATGAACCATTTTAACCTGTCAGACTAGCATAGTTAAATCTCGATAAGAAAGGGCAGAGCCGACAGCTTAAGGGACTTATGAGGTGCAACTATAGATCAGATATTTAGAACTTCATCAAAACCAAATAAATTAGCCAAACCTTGATGTCTACACTTGTACGTGCTAAAGCGCCTTGAATTTGGGTCTAGTTTTATGCGCCAAAAGGGTAAGATGAAATACAAAATCTCTATAATACTATACAGGCTAAAGATTAATAAATATAAAAGTAGCATCTTACACTTCAAAGGCTAATAGTAGGAAAAACCCTTCGGGGTGGCCCAGTGGTTTGGGCTTGGGACTTCCATGTTGGAGGTCTCAAGTTCGAAACCCCTTGCCAGCGAAAGCAAGGGGTTTGCCTTCTGGGTCGAGCTCGTCGCACCGGGCTTGCCTAGTGCGGGTTACCTCTCCTATGTGGTTTGCGAGCTATTGCATAGAAGCGGGGGTTTTACCTTGTGCGCACCCAAAGGGTAGCGGCTGCGGGTTTCCCTTGTCATCAAAAAAAAAAAAAAAAGAGAATTGCTGCTACAGTTAGGTATAATCCCTCAAGTAACCAAGTCCATCGACTAGATAATTGCTGCCAGGTTTATGCTAGTTCATTTTCTTATTTTCTTTTTGGAAGTAAGGAGGGAGATAGATAGCAGAGTGTCACTTCAACAGATTGGGATATGGGAGCTCTATAAAAGTAACTTGCATAAGCTTGCGCACTCTATTAAAAGTTACTGTACTGTACCAGATCCATGAAGACATACTGGGCACCATCCTTGTAGGTGAATTGCTTTGTCTCCTTGTAGATATTTGCCTCTTCTATCTGCAGAGATATTTGAATGTCAACTGAAATTTAAAATCACATGAGCAATGACAACTTGGTTGAGAAAAAGAACTGACGTCAAAGTTGCAGGTCCATTATCAATGTAATAGATCTGACAGTCTTTCAGTAGATTGTAATGTATTTTATGTTCTAAAACAGGAAGGAAAGGAACTTCCACACTGCCTTCGACAGACTTTCTATTGCCTGGTAAAAGTCGAACAACAAGATTAGTTATGGCATTCCTATTAAAAGGAGCTTACACCACAAAGTTAAGAATTCCTGCCTTTATTTTCTGTAGTATAGTTGTATAATTCATGATTTAATGCTACCATTTCGTCAGTCAACAAAAAAGAGATAAGAGTATTAAGCCATATACACAATGTAAATATAACAATTATTTGAATTGTATAAATGAAGTTTCAGGGTGTACATCCTTGCTTTGTATCTTTCATTCTCAGTCCTAGAGTTCGTAGTAATCCCCACATTGAGAAAAGGTAAATGACACTTTCCACAATGTCATAAGTTGATTTCCACCTTGTAGGGCGGAAAGCAAACTAATAACCTCTCATGACTCATGATACATATCTTGCTTCAGTACCATTCTATAATTTTGCATAACCCGACTGTGGTTCTTAACTTCTTATGTGATTCACTTCTTTCATTCTATAGCATCCAATGCCCCTTGACAACAAAAGCAGGGGATTCATTTAATATTATTTCTTTAGTCAATTCATAATGTGCATTAATTTTCCTCCTCAGAATAACTAATCCATCTCCAACTTAATGAGCCACTTACTCGGACGAGAAATTACATGATGAGCAAGATATTTGCTCACCTTCCAGGAAAAAGCTATATGCTAATATGATGACTACAGCAGCTGCATTACTTTGTCAAAGTCCCTCTAGTAACCAGCATCAGCGCCAGAAATACTATTTTCTCCTTCTCAAAGAACCCTATGATCACCAACTTCATCACGACATTTAAAACTCAATTTGTCCCTGCTCATGCTACCATCAGCATCATCATGAACACAAGCCAATGCCATTTGTTCACCACAAGCTCCAGAACATCTCAACGACTGGTCAACTGGTTGTATATACTAGTTGTTTTTCTTATATACACCAAAAGTGAAAACCTTAAAAGTAATATTCAGTATTCACAATCACAGTAGTCTCAACACAGCATCTTCACATATTGGTCAGACACCAGTACCATCAGCCATGCCGTCAACATGAAACTTTCATCAATTCAAAATCCATCAACTTCCAGCTATTGTACATACAGAATCTTCTCAAACATTTTCTTTCTCTCTGGTATGATATCTAATCAAGAAATTTTGAGTGTAGAAATAAATACTATGACATGTGTTTTGACATCTAATCTATCAAGTAGACACCCTTCGGGAGATCGATGGTCCAACTCTTCATCACCAACTTCCAAAGATACTCAACTAAATAAGAACATCAATGAAAGAAAATTTGAATACCTAACTTATCCATAGTGGCTGGAAATCCTTTCATCTTTCATTTGTATTAAAAGTTACTTCTATAATTTCAGGTGTGACTACAATGATAATAAAAGGAAAATATAAAGTTTGACACTTTTCTGAAGAAATTCTCAGAAGAGTTAATACAAACAGGTTACTAAAGATAACTGGATGGAACAATTTGTGGAGTTAAGCTAATATCTAGCCATAAGATAGCAATTCATCTGTTGCATCACTAAAGCTCAGAGATGGAACTGCTTACCTAACAAAAAATTTACCAAGATTCAGCTAACACTCACAAGAAGACTCTTTATCACTTATAAAAGGTTTCTGGATAGTTTCCGCAATCATCTTAACAATCAAAAGAAGACTCAAACTAAAGTGATTTTCAAAAGGTTACCAACTATTTCATTTCTAAATACATGGCCCATTCATAGTTTCTCAGTTTGTTCGAAGGTACTCGACAACTTCAATTGGTTGATTAAAAAAGAATGGCTCGTGCTGTAGATGACATGAATGTGACATTGTGGTGTGACCTTGGCAATAAAATCCACTGGAGCATATAAACATATAGAGTAAGAGAAAAAGCATAGTGGTTCCACAGATATTACCTTACTTCCAGCTCGGAAAGTTTTATCAACGCTGTTCCCTGTTACATAGTTGCGCAATGTGGTCCTCACGAATGCAGCCCCTTTCCCAGGCTTTACATGAAGAAACTCTAAACACACCCAAATGATAAGTATTATCAAACAGTAAAAAGAGTCTACCAAATTTTAGGTGTACTCAATACCAAACTATTCATATATATGTATTTGTATTAAAAAAATCATCTGTTTTTTACTTCTGCTTTATGGATTACAAGTAAAATAACAGTCTATTGTACAACGATACAAAAGTGTGAGCTTATCACAGTCCCAAAACATTGGCATGGTAACCTATATAGAAATCTGAACAGCAAAACAAACAGTTTATAACAGCTAGCATACCCTAGAGTGTGAGTGGACCAACAATGTTCTAAGTAAATTTAGCATAATCCAACCCTTCGGGGTGGTCCAGTGGTTTGGGCTTGGGACTTCCATGTTGGAGGTCTTAAGTTCGAAACCCCTTGCCAACGAAAGCAAGGGGTTTGCCTTCTAGGTTGAGCTCGTCACACCGGGCTTACCTAATGCGGGTTACCTCTCCTATCTGGTTTGTGAGCTACTGCATAGGAGCGGGTGGGTTTTACCCTGTGCACACCCAAAGGGTAGTGGCTGCGGGTTTCCCTTGCCATCAATTTTTTTTTTTTTTAGCATAATCCATTTATTCGTTCGTTCATTGTAATCATGAAACCTTACACTTCACTCGGAATCCTCTAGTCTTGCTCTAGTTTGTGTATTTTCAGTAGTAATCATCCTGTAATTTGG
>JAJOOO010013635.1:0-19230 GCA_029582685.1 Solanum piurae | reverse complement strand
TGAGGACCTATTACCTCCCTAGACTATTTAATAGTGTATTTTTTTACCCCCTGAACTATTTAATAGTGTATTTTAAAGGTATATATGTGCCCACGTGGATACATTACTATTTATAATTTTGCATTATTTTTTATGTCCACATGGGCAAATATATATGTTTAAAATATGGTATTAAATAGTCTAGGGAGGTAATAGGCCCTCATGAAAGTTTAGTATCGCAACAGCAAATTCGATCAAAGTTGGGGTATTTTTTAGACCCTTATCCCTTCAAAATTTAAAGACTCAAAAAACTTGAAAAAAATATGTTTAAAGATAAAAATTATGAAAACGTATAAATAATATTTAGAAATTACATCAAAGTAAATACTTTTATGTATAGAATAAATTTTAAAAATTATATATATATAATGTTGGGTTGGTTTGGTCTCGAAATGACTTTTTTCAGTTAAAACCAAACCAATACAAGTATAGTCGAGTTTTTTCTCCAATACCAAACCAAGTCAAATCAAACCATTAATCAGGTTCTTTTTTTGGTTTGACTCAGTTTACGGTTTGATTCGGTTTTCAATTCGGTTTTGTACACCCCTAATCGTTGTTTTGATATTATGGTATATGGTATACATTTTAAATTTTTTTGATATTCGATATTTAGAAATAACATACTGAAATACTGAATACCATACTGAAGTATATAGTTACATCAATAGTATATATATATATCTTATTATTATTATTATTGTTATTATTATTGTTATTATTATTATTATTATTATTATTAAAAATACTAACAAATATGCAACCTAGTATTAGTATAAACTAAATGTTTAGAAGTTGAAACTATTTTGTAGGGGTGTTCGTGGTTCGGTTTGGATCGGTTATTGATTAAAACCAAAACCAAACCAATCTAGTTGGTTTTTTAAATTTCTAAAACCAAAGAAATAACCGTCGGGTTGGTTATTGGCGGTTTGGTTTAGTTTTTCTGGTTTATCCGGTTTGAAAGTAATAGTAATTTTTTTGAGGACTTGCCTCGATAGACACAAACATCTAGCACATAAACAATCCATAGAAAAGCTATTGTCGGTTCAATTAAGCAATTAAGCAATATTATAGTTATCATTACACGAACAAAGTGTTTCAATTAAGAGAAAGTGTGACTATTTAATGTGAAGTAGGGTAGGTAAAGACTAAAATGGATTTTAATGGACTTGGACTTAAGATTATTATTGTTCGGCTAAAGTGTTGGACTTGAGAAAATTGTAAAGTTAAAGACTTAACTTAATTAAAATTTATAAATATTTTATTTATGAATAATATATAAATAATTATAAAATTTATATATCTAATTTATCGGTTCGGTTCGGTTTGGTTATTTTTGCGGGTTTTTTTAGTAAAACCAAAATCAAACCAAATAATATCGATTTTCAAAATTTAAAACCAAACCCAACCAAATATCAGTTTTTTTAATCGGTTTGGTTTGGATTGCGGTTCGGTTTGGTAGTTTAACCATAACCATGAACAACCCTACTATTTTGATTGAAATGTCTTTTAAATGTAACTGAATAACAAAACGAGTTGTTTGTACTTTTTTTTGAATATATAATTCAACATGTATAATGTGTTAGTATAAAATAATTGAGAATTTTTTTGAATTGTCGAAGTTATAATACTCTATTATACAAATATATATTAGTCGACTTAAATAAACTATTGTTACCGATTTATCATACCATAAAATACCGAAACCAAACTTTAAAATACCAAACTATACCGAATTAAATTGATATAATAATAATACAATAATTTTAAAAACCAAATATTAAAATTTCAAATATTGAACCATACCATACCAATCTTATCAACAAAAATTGGACCCCAAAAATGTGGGGTCTAAAGACATTGCTTTATCCTCCCTCCAGCCGGCTCTTGGCAGCATACTATTATATAGTGAAGGGTAGAATGTCACAATCTGATTTGCCTTTTTTGTTTATATAAGTCAAAACTCATACTGCTGGCGACATCTCAGCATGCATGCAAGAAAAATACGAGTTAGCTATGGTTTCATGAACCTAGTATATTTGCGTTGAATTTTATGTGTTTTAAATATTTTTTATAGAAACTCTTTGATGTCAGAATTATTTTCAACTGTTTTTTTTATAGAAACTCTTTGCATAAACCAGCTTTGCGAACTCTTTGCATAACATTGTTCTCTTTTTAATTAAAAGAAAATTGATGATAGAGAAAAAAATCTATGTATGTGAAGAGAATCCCACATAAGTAGAACAAGGCAGATTTGCCAGGTCTCACTTATCAATCCTAAACTTGGATTCTACTCTCAAAACAAATTAAATAAGGGCAATGTCCTACTACTTCACACTATGACCCACACATTCAATTTGTATTTCCAGATGAGGAAGGACCTTTCTCCCATTCCCCATCCATTCCTAATTCCACTAGTTTGTCAACTCCAATTCCCATCAACAAAAATATCATAACTAATATAATTTAATAAGTAAATACCGAGTGAAGTAAGATATGTGCAGATTCTACTAATCTTTTTGTGAGAGAGATTGATTCTGGTGGACTCTTGACTTAAAAAAATTGTATTTTTTTTACTCATCCGTAAGCTTGAAAGTGAACTTAACATCAAAACAACTTCCTCTAGTAAAACAAAGTGTAACCAAAGCATGATAAAAAGAAAAATAATGATAGCATTTGCAAGATAGAAAATCAACTGACGTAACAAATGGTAGTAAAATTGAAGAATAAGATACTATATATATGAATACTAGGTAAGATACTATGTGAAAAGTAGGGAAAACTACTAAAAGATTAGAGAAGTACACTAGCTCCTTGTCTCTCCTTCGAAAGAGTTCAATAACACACTACTATCCATTATCCTTTCACCAATAATCCTCGATCTATAAATTTTATCTGGAGTCGTGACTTTAGTAAGTTTAAGATGTGTCATGTCTGGTCATTTCCCCTCAATTTTTCTTTGGTCTACATCTATCTCTTCTAAAAATTGTCGTACTAAACGTTCACACCTCCTTATTGGTGTATCCACACCTCTTCTCCTTATTACATACTAGAATCATATTGTCTTGCTTCCCTCATATTATTTGCCACGACACTTGTAACTTGAGCAACATATGTTGGGATATATGAGAATTTAGTGTTATACTAAATAATATATTGAGTGCCTAACTAGAGTATTTCATTGTTTCATTGTAATGACCCGATTGGTTATTTTTGGAGATTTTTATAAAATTACCATTATACCCCTTTCAACATCGATCCCGAATCATTTCTGAATGAGTTTTGAAATTGGTTTCACGCTTTGAGTAAAAAGTTGTGAATTATGTAAGTTTTTTTATTTCAAAAGGCAAAAGTTATTAAAAAGTGGTTCTCAGTGTCTTTTGAAGTTTCGAGTGTCGAAATGGAATTCCATCAATCACAAAATGTGGAAATTGGTCTAAGATAATTTTTGGCTTCAGATTCAGAGTCTTTTTGAGGATTTGATCAGGTCCTAAGTTGGAAATTTGTGCAATTTTAGCCTTTGGGTTGACTTTGATCGATATTCGGGGTTCAAATGCTCGGATCAGAATTTCGAGAGTTCCGTTGGATTTGGGGAATTGTTTCATGTGTAAGTGAGGTCTTGGTTGAACTTTCAAAGGTTCCGAGCTTGATTTAGCCTTTTTGGGAGTCACATTCTTTTCTTGTGACTTTCACGAGTTTTGGGTCAAGAAGACCTCAGATTCGTATTTGGATGGTTCAATTATATCTAAAATGTCAAGTATAGTCAATTTGCATATATGGTTTGTGTGTAGGAGGTTTTGAACGCATTTCGAGGGTTCTTTCAATGATTTGCGAGTTGGCTGATTTTGCCGAGTTCTGGTGCACTCGTGATAGCGAGGGGTGGCTCACTTTCGCGAGGCTCGCGTTATTGAGGTCCAATTCTCTTTCGCAAAGGGTTTATTTTATTTGACCTTTGCATTAGCGAAGTCTGGGTCATGAAAGCGAAGGTCCCAATTTTATCCGGGGTTCACTTTTGCGAACCGAGGGTCGCTTTTGCGACATCTGAGACCCTTTTTTACCTATCATTTTTGGGGTTTACCCATTTTCCCCATTTTGAGCTTTGTAAAATCCTTAGAGACAATTTTGAAGAGATAGGTTGTGCTAAATCATTTGAGTAAGCCTTTATGACCCTAAAACTTCATTTCCATTTTATCATTGATGGATTTTAACATCAAAACTTGAGATTTTGATTGACAATGACAAGGGTTTTCAAGAACTTGAGTCCTAAACTAAGATGGTAATTGTGAACTGATTTGAACTCCTTTTTTCAAAATGGTTTTCACCAATGAGTTCCAAATGCCTTGGGTAGCATTTTCAAGTCAAGATTTTTGTATTCAAACCTCATTTTTAGAATTGAGGTTTTGAGTTGATTGACCCATTATTCAAAGTGTATGATATGGGTATTTTATTTTCGGAATCTTATTATGATTACTTGATAGAATTAGATTGTGTGCTTTGGTCATTGTTCAGAAAGGGAAGACTCAAGTCTTGGATTGACTTTTTGATTGAATTGAGGCAAGAGATCTCCTAAACCTTGTAAAATTAGTAGAATTGTGTATTTTCCTTCATTATATATGGTGGAGAATAATAGGAATGAGGTGATATGTTCATTGTTTTACTTGATTAATCTTAATGAATAAAAAGGGGATTAATGAAAAAGGCAACGTGTTAGTCATAATGCTTTGTAAATTGCCTTGCTGTGGACTCTATTTTGTTGATTTATGAGATGCTTTGATTGCATTAATATGAACTTGAATTGCTTGAATTGTTAACTCTTCCTTATGATGTGAAATTGCTTATTTGCATTGTTGTTGTTGTGCACCGTGATGGGACATGTGATGTTATGTCGAAGGAAAATAGTTCCAGCAAGTAATGTGATATAAATCTAAAGGAAAATGGTTTCGACTAGTGATGTGATATAAATCCGAAGGAAAATAGTTCCAGCTAGTGATACGATATGAAGCCAAAGGAAAATAGTTCCGGCTAGTGATAATTTCCCGAAGGGAAATGGTTCCTGCAAGTGATATGATATAAAGCTGAAGAAAAATGGTTCCAGCTAGTGATACGATATAAAGCCAAAGTGAAATGGTTCCAGCTAGTGACAATGTACCGAAGGAAAATGGTTCCGACAAGTGATATAATACAATTCGAAGGAAAATGGTTCCTCCAAGTGATATGATATAAAGTCAAAGGAAAATAGTAACACCTAGGAAATTTTTTGAACTATGACTCGAACCATCCTTCGTTGTGAGTAGGATTTTACCTAGGAATTTAAAATTTCTTAAGTGTTAAGGTCACTTAGATGTAGCACCTTGAGTTCCAAAAATAACTAAAGAGAATTCATTCAAGTCATTCCTAAGTTCTTCTAAGTTTTGGGTTAATTTTAAACGATCATAACTTTTATCACAAGATGAGTTAAGAAACCTATAAGGTATAAAATGAAATATCTCTAATTCCTCTTTCCAATGCCTCCGAGTTTGCTAAATTTCGAGTTCGGATAAGTGAGATATGCCCTTTTGAAGTCAGTCTGTCCATTTAAGAAAAGTTACCCCAAAATATGAGGGATATTTTGATCTTTTCCTTACCCAATCGAATTTAATTCATTTTAGTAAGGTTTTAGGGGTATAAAATTGATTAGAATCATTTTCATTCATCCCCAATACGCTTAGAGTTTTAGAAGAGAGTTCAAGAAGAGAAAAGAGGAAAGGTTCAAGGCGTTCGTCAAAATTATTGAGTTTTCTTGTGGAATTTCGCCAAAGGGTTGATCCCTAAGAGGTATGTAAACTTTCATAGTATTGGGTTCATTCACCCATACGCCAATCATAATTTATATATTCGAATCCATCCATAAATATTGATAAACATGAGTTCTTGATGAGTTCTTGACAAGTGTTCTTGAAGTTTCATTCTAAATCTTGTTTTGTTGGAGTTTTGATGAATTACTGAGATAAATCCTTGGAATTTAAGGGTTGTTTTGAGTAGATTAGTGTGTACTTAGGTTTGGTATTCGAATCTAAGTATTGGGGTAGAAAATGTTCGATTCTAGGCGAGTTAGGGTCAGAAAATGGGAAAGAAAAGTCGTCGGGGTTTTTTGGGTTGGGGCCAGGCGCCCTGCGCCAGCCAGTGCACCCCAACCATACCTCTGTAGGTAGAGGGCTAGCGCCCTACACCACTCAGTGCACCAGGGTCGCCTGTCCCCACCCCTTCTCCATTGTTTTGGCCGTCTGAGTCCTTTAAAAGGGTACCTTCAAGCCCTATCGATTCTAAACACTCTAAGCTACTTCTAAACACCTAAAAATCATTCATAACATGAATCATAACATTGAATTCATAATTCAAATTCAAGGTAGAGTTAAGAGTTAAGTCTTGAGAGTTTTTCGAATATTTTGAGAAAGCCCCTCTGAGTCTTTTTGAAGAGTTTTCTACAATTTCAAATAACTTGTTTCAAGACTTGAGCAAGTGAGTATAAGAATGAGGAGAATGTATTCATGATTCTACATCATCATCATGAGATTCTTCATATCATGATTCATAACTCTTGAATTCATAATTCAAATTCAAGAAAGAGTTAAGAGTAGAGTTCAGGAAAGTTTTTGAGTTCAATTGTGAATCCTTTGAGATCAACTATCGATTTGAACTAAGTTTTGAGGAAGTAAGTATGAGAATGAGAAGAGTCAATTACACGAGTTCCATATTGTTATGTAGACCCTCGAGTCGAGTCGTTCATGCCCATAATTCGGCATGATCTTTATAATTTGAATATCTTTGAGAGGAGTAGTATATTCAAGTTCTAAGTCTTGAGTATTGAGTTCCTAATCCTTTTGAGATTATATTCCTAATCATGGACTATTACATGTTACCCATGAAGTCCTTGAGTTGAGTTGTTCATGCCCAAAATTCCGCATGAACCCTCTGAGTTGAGCATTCTTAAAATAAGTAGTATCATTGAAGTTCTTAAGTTCTGAGTTGTTGAGTTCCGAGTATTGAATTCTATGTACGGTTATTGAAAACCTTGAATTGAGTCGTTCACATCTATAATTTGGCATGAACCCTATTTTGAGAAGTCTTTTACAAATTTTTCTAAACTTGTTTTAAGACTTGAGCAGTTGAGTTTGAGAAAGAGTAGAGTTGAGTTCATTTTCTTTAAAATGATATATGAGAACTAAGTATTCCCAAGAGTAAATGTTTTCACATTTAAAAGAGGATGAAACTGAGATTTCCAAAAGAATTTTGAGCAGTCGAGTACCATCTCTTTTAAGAGAAAGATTTTGAGTAATAATCTCAAACCACAGAAAGAGTTATGTTTTTAAACATATGAACTAGCAATATTTTGGGAGTAGTATTGAGCACCGATATAGGGGAGAGTTCAGACAACTCACAACCCCAATAAACCATGTAGCTAACGTGGGTAGAAAGGGTCATACTTTTAGATGATTCCTTAATATTTTTTAGTATAGACTAGTGGATATACTTAGTTGAGGAGTTCTATACCCCGAAAAGGTATAGGACAGTTCTGGCAGAGTGGGCGAGACATTGTATCATCACATAACTCATAGTGATGGTTGTCGGTTAGAGAAACTCTCACAAAGATATTTTGTATTCATATATACAAATAGAGTTATTTTGTATCCTTGCATACAAAATGAGTTATCATTGTATTCTTCAATACATTGAGTCACTATTTACTATTTTAAAAGTTTTCCATATATTGCATTTTTTATTGTTTCTTTATCTAGAGCTGAGTATTTAGAGTTGAGTATCCAGAGTTAAGTATTTTTTTATTGAGTTGAGCCTTATTTATCTTAGTTGATTTGAACTATGTTTTACAGAGTTGAATATCTTATTATTGAGTTGAGCCTTATTTCATTGAGTTGAATACCTTATCATTGAGTTGAGCCCTATTTTCTCTGAGTTGAGTTGAACTATGTTTCCTTGAATTGAGTTGAGTTGAACTTTGTTTCCTTGAGTTGAGTTGAACTATGTTTATTTGAGTTGAGTTGAGTTGAGTGAGATGAGAAGAGGTAAGTATGTTTCTTTTCCACTAGTTCAAGCTTATGTTTATGCTTTAGAATTCCCCTTGCATGCTCGTACATTCCATGTATTGAGTCATTTGGCCTGCATCATTTCATGATGTAGATACAGGTATTCAGGATCATCAACATGCATTTCATTGAGGTCATGGGATATTCCAGTCAGCTTTGGTGAGCCTTCTTATATTCCAAAGGACTTCACCTTTATCTTACAACTAGTAGTTTGAGATGTCGTGGATCTTGTCCCGATATTCTTTTGTAATAGTAGAGGTTTCATAGATAGATAGTAGAGTTTGAGAAGTTTGTTTCATTTATTTTGTTAAATATTTTAAAGACTTGAGTTGCCTATTTCTGGCGAGTTGAATGTACTATTTTATTCAGTTTTTAAGCTTTGTATTCTTGAGTTACTCTTCCGCTTGTAGTCACCCATGATGATGATTCGCTTGGGGATCAATAATGGTTCTCAAGTGCCGGCCACGTCCAAGATGTAGGCTCGGGTCGTGACAGAAATGGTTCCAACTACTAATATTGTGCCGAGGGAAATGGTTTCATTAAGAGTTTTACTATTGTGATTTGATGCATTTTGATACTTATGATTGATTTCTTGTTAATTGTGATTGATGCACTCGATACTTGTGATACTTGTTTGTTTTTGAACTGTGACTATTTGATTGTGATTGTTAAACCTTGTGAACTGTGTATTGTGAAACTGTTAGGTTGAACTAATTTCTATATGGGTTGTAGTTTAAGGATTTGTTGGGATGAAAGGAGTACTCATTTTCTAGTTAGTTTTGCCGTGTTTATTAGGTTTCTTGTTGAGTACTGTGTTGGCTGGTACTCACTCTTTGCTTCTACACTTGTGTAGATTTTGAGCTCAGTTCAGTGTGATTTCTCTTCGTCTATCAAGGCTCTCGAAGGACTTTAAGAAGTAGTTGTTTTTCATTCTGGTGGGTCCTTTTGTTTCTTTTTTCATGTTTTGTTCTATTCTAGAAAAAAAGACATTGAGACTTGTACTTGTCTTACAATTCTGTATTTATATTAGTGGCGTGTATACGAGACAACCGGGTTTTGGAGTTATATTAGAATGACTAAGTTTTCCGCTCTAATGTTATTCTTACTTTAATTTCTGCATTTCATTCATATTGTTGGGTTTGAGGCAGACTTGTCTTGGTGGGAATATACAACTACCATCACATCCAATTTTCGGTCGTAACAAATGGTATCACAATCGAAGGTTCATAGGTCACATGTGTGTATAAGCCAAGTCTAAGTAATGTCATGAGAATCGGTACGAAGACGTATGTACTTACCTTTGAGAGGCTATGAAGACTACTGTTAGGAAACTTCCTTTTATTAATCTTTTCCTATCGTGCATGGCTGCCTTCGCTAGTTCTTAGTCGTCACATGTTGTTTTAAAAGATGTCGAGGACCAGTGCTTCTATTTCTAGTGGTAGGGGAGGCAGTCCCCCTGGAAATTAATGAGACCCAAGTAGTGGTAGAGGTAGGGCCCTAGCTAGAGGCAATGCTCTTGGAGTAGCACCGGCTAGAGGTCACACCCATGGAGTGGCACAGGCTAGAGGTCGAGCTAGAAAAGTCTCTCCTAAGCCACATGTTGAGGTTGTTGAGGACTAGGTTCCTCCTAAGTTTATAGCTCTGTTGTTTTATGATACTTTGTTAAGGATGCTAGGTGTGTTCGAGAACCTCTCTCAGGGCGGTGAAATAGGTACACCACAAGATTCTATGACAAGGGTAGGGGGCATAGACCACATGTCAGCAACAAGCTACAACTATTCATTATAAGGTGGGTTAACAACTAATGGTTCTTACACTAGATATTGGCGCACAAATTACTCCTGAGGTTATTCGAACAACGACTGACCAACAATGTTGTGAGAGGTTTCAGAAGATGAAACCACCCCAATTTCAAGATGGTAAAAGTAAGGATGCTCATGAGTTTTTGACTTTGTGCCACGAGATGCTTGAGACAGGGCGGTTTGTCTGTGACAAGGTATGAGACTCGTTTCTGTGAGCTATACAGGCATGCCAAGACTATTATTTCGGATGAGGCGGAGAGAGTCCGTCGGATTGTTAAAGGGTTGAATTTCTCCACCAGATCTTATGTGTTCAGAGCAGCCAAAGAGGGGGCTTCCTTGTAGTCCATTGTGAATACCGCCAAGGAGGCAGAGTTGATAGCTAGATAAAAGTTTGGGGATCCCAAAAGAACCTGTTCTTCTGGTAAGTTTTATGGCGCCTCATATAGAGGCAGAGGTTCACACTGAGGTAGTATCTATTTTTAGCATCGTGAGCCTATTCATGCATCCATGTCAGCAGGTAAAAGTTGGCAGCCATTCTGAGGGACCTACAGTTCTGGCCGAAGTTGTCATGGTAGCTCATCTGCATGGCAAGAACAATCTTCCACACCGAGGTCTTGTTATGGTTATGGATATCCAGGTCAAATGATGTGACAATGTCCTCTAGAGACTCACTTGGACCTAGCGTACTTATTCAGCTGCTCTAGCTAGAGATTCAACACCGCCAGCCAGGGATCGAGGTAGAGGTTAGTCCGGTAGAGCCAATTTATCTAATAATTTGATTGAAGTCAACCGTTCAAACTTCAAATGCTCCAAAATAGGAAAAATTGAATAAAAACCAAACGAACAGTTTGGTGAACCAAACTATCACTCCTAACAAGTCATAAATGACTTTCAACCGCTATAGAAAAGTTCTAAACACCAAAATTACAAGGAAATAGAGAAAATGACCTAAGATCAATACAAACGTCGAATGTCACTATATATGTCACGACCTAAAAATAAACATGATGGCACTTGTCTTTCCTACCAAGACAAGTCAGCCTAAAACTCAAAATGAAAGGAAACATGAAAGTAAAATAGAATGGAAAACTATCAGTCTTAAAATGTGGATAGCACAACAAAGCTTAAATATAACCCCCAAAACATGGTGTCACGTGTACAAGCCTCTAATATATTACAACAAATTTGAAAGAAATACAAATCTCAATGTCATTATTTCTTGAATAGAAAAACATCATAAAATAGGAGTAAGAGGTGTCCGCCGAAGAGACAAGTAGCTACCTCACAACTCTGCACAATAAATCTCGGACGTAGAACGTAAGAAGGAGTAATCACGATGATCCGGACTCGTAACCTACATAAGTGTAGAAGCATTGGGTGAGTACCAAACAACACGGTACTCATCAAGTAAACCATTAACTCAAAGTTAATCTATATAGAATATTAGTACTCCTAACACTCCAACAAACCTCCACAACTACAATCTACACAGAATCAGCCCATTCTAACAGTTCACATTCATATAACACATAACATATACAGTAACACTTTATCATATACAGGTCACCATTATAAAAGTCCACAATCATCAAACACAAATTCCATCACGAGCAATCACAAGGTTCACAAATGATAATGATGTGCAATGTAATGAAATAAAATATCAATAAAGTGATTCATGTTTGTGTAACGATACACATCCACTGAACATCAAGACGAAACTCATGGGGACGCATAAGGTCCATGTATCTGTGTGAATCATTTCCCATCGGCATAATCATCAATTGTTGAAACCATTTTCTATCGGCATCTCCAAAACCATTTTCCATCGGCATCGCCATAATTATTTTCCATCGGCATAATCATTACAATAGATCTCATCACGGTATTTCAAAACCAATACAAATAGTTATGTTCATGCAAATTAGGAGAATATGATAATTTCCATATCAATATAAAATTCATATCAACACAATCATGATACATCACCAATAATGAGTCAATATAATCACTTCAAATCATTCACAACTCATCACAAATGATGAGTCAATATAACCACTCCAAATTATTCACAACATATCGCACATCAATATGTTTTCCAATTGCCTTTATATATCCCCTTTTAATCATTAAAATCGTTCAATATGAGCATCTAACGACAATATAAAACCCTTCACCAATTCTCATTATTCTCTAACACATAATAAGGAAATACATATTCTATATACTTAACAAAGGTCAAGAAATCTACTTGCCTCAAGAAATCAAACAATCACTCCGACACGTGAGCTTTCCCTTTTCGTTGGGCCTCTAAATCAACACAATCTATTCAAATTATTAATCACAATAAGAATTTGAAACTAACAACACCCATATCAAAGATTTTGGAAAATGAGTCCAACTTGACTCAAAACCCTATTTCAAAAAATAAGGGTTAAATCTAATCATTTGTAAAAAAGAAAAGTGTTATCCAAAGAATTTGGAACTCATCGGTGAAAATCAATTCAAAAATGGAGTTGAAATGCATCCATAATCACCAATTTATCAAAACCTATATGACTTGAAAAACCTTAGAAACCAAAGAAATTGTCGGAATTCTAATCGTCTGATCCGAGCACTCGAGCTCCAAATGTTAACAAAAGTCAACTCAAGCTCTAAATTCATTCAAACTTCAAACTCAAGACTTCAAATCTACAAAATGACTCTGAAACAAAAAACAACAACACTCCTAGACCAAATTCCATATTTTGATACTGATGGAACTGACGAAATTCCATACCGAGACTCGAAACTCCAATTGTTACCAAAAACCATTTTTAGCAAATTAAAATCTTTCAAAACTCAACTTCCAAAAATCATGACTTTTCAATCAAACAACAAAATCAACTTTGAAAAATGATCAAACATGACTCGGGGTAACTATTGAAAGAGGTAAAATGGTAATTTTCTAAAAAAATTCAAAAATGACCTTCTGAGTCATTACATTATCCACCACTAAAAACCATGTTTTTCCTTGAATATAAACTAAAAGAAAGTACCTAAAGCTTACAAAAACTTAGGATATGTAGCACGCATGTTGGACTCCATCTCCCAAGTCGCCTCTCCAACTGAACGGTGCATCCACTGCACCATCACTGAAGAGATCTTCTTTGACCTTAACTTTCAAACCTGCTTATCCAAGATGGTTGTAGGCTCCTCTCGAATAACAAATCTGGACCCAACACCACTAAATCGAGTGGAATCACATGGGACTCATCCGACACATACTTTTGAAACATGGAGACATGGAAAATGGGATGCACATCTAGCAAGCTACTAGGTGGCAAGGCCAACTTATAGACCACCTCTCCAATCCGTACAAAAATCTCAAAATTTCCAATGAATCAAGGGCTAAGCTTGCCCTTTTTCTCGAATCTTATAACATCATTCATGGGTGACACTCTAAGACAAACATGATCGCGCTCCACAAAACTTCAAAGCTCCGTCTTTCCTATCCGCATAACTTTTTTGTCGACTCTGGGCCATTAACAACCTACTTTGAATCAGACGGGCCTACTCCATGGAATCTATAAGCAAGTCTGTATTCAATGAGTCCATCTCAACTACATCAAACCAATCAGTCGTAGATCTACACCTCCTACCATACAATGCCTCAAAAGGAGTCATCTGATTATCAAAATGATAACTGTTATTGTAGGCAAACTCTGGTAAAAGTAATTGTTAGTCCCAACGAGCACCAAAGTAAATCACACACGCCTAAAGTATGTCCTCTAACACCAGAATTATCAGTTTTGACCGTTCATCGGTCTAGGGAGTGAAAAGTTGTACTCATGTCTATTTGAGTACCCTAACCATGTTGCAAGGCCCTACAAAATTAGAAGTGAAGAGTAAACCTCGTTCAGGAACAATAGAAATAGGCACCCCGTGCAACCAGACTATGTGACTGATGTAGAGTCGAGCTAACTTTTGTGCCATGTACATCATCTGAACTGGGATGAAGTGGGTTTAATTGGTCAACCTATCAACAACAAAGACAAATACGGCAGGGAGAATCATGATTGTGCTCACTAAAAACTTTAGAGACACGCCAAAAATCATTGTTATCAACAATGGTAGTGATTCTAGCTTTACAATTGTTAGTCTTTGTGGTATACTTAACTTTGCGATTTCTAGCCCGATCACAATAATAAGTTTTATACTTAGCAGTGCCACCATCTATCTTGTTGAAATTTCTTTTCACAATAGAAAAGTATTTCAATCATGCATATTCTTTGTACAATGCAAACAAAGAACTTTTATCTCTAGATTGCATTTGGAAGATAGGACCTACCCTCACATCCTCTTCGGTGAAAGTATCATACGGTTCATGATCAACATCATATTCTTCAAACTCATCTCCTAAAATATGCTTCTCATCTTTCTCAACTTCCTCATCGTATTTTCTATTGACCTCTCCATCCTCGTCTAAATGTACATCATTGTTCAAATTCTAGTGTAAATCGTCATCGATCCATTCATTTTCGTTCATCAAACTATTGTTTGATGTCATCCCTAAAGATCGATACAACTCCTTCCTAGCTTCAGCTTTCTTGATATATTTTGGAGAGAAAGTGAGTTGAGAAGACGAGGAAACAAAAAGTCAACAGTAAAAATAGTAAGAATAAGAATGTTACGTATGTGAGCTAGAATGAAGGAAAATAGTATCCCACTGTATAAGACATTTGATATTCCAAATCTAAGAATTTGTATTTTAATTGAATTGTAATTTTACAAAATAACAAATACTTTAATACCGTTTAATTTTATTTTATTTTTAAAAACGAAAAAGAAAGACCGTTTATATTGGAAGAAAAAGGCTAGTATGATCTTTCTACATTTCTGACCAAATTTGAACCACGTTGTATTTAAATGACAATTTTATCCTTAATAAAATGATTTACAGTCACATATATTTATCGCATATTTTAGATCACAAATTTCAAAAGTATTCTTTTTATAAAAAAAGTTCTATGTCAAGTTAAAACAACTCATATATAGAATATTCTCTCTGTCCCTAATTATTTGTTTATTTTTTAATTGACAGACCTATTAACAAAATAATAATTGATATAGTGAATTTATTATTTTACCCCTATTAATTATGAAGTTGATGAATTAAAAACTTAAGATTTACAAAAAGTTTTTATATTTTTCAAAATAATAAATTGAGGGTATAATAGAAAAATTTATTTTGTCTTTTCTTTATTTGTCAAAATGTACAAGTAACTAAGGATAACTAAACGAAAAAAAGTAAACAAGTGATTAGGAACATAGAGAGTATAAAATAAGACGGAGAGTAATAATTGATGCATTGGTTTCGCACGTGCGGCAACTGACAAGAATATTGGGTTCCGTCCATTCGTGTGAAGAGAGTGAGGAATAGTGTGGGGTTTCGTAATGTGGAAAGGAACGCATTGGGAAATGCAGAAACGAAAGAGTGCTAATGAATTCTCCTTTTCCACTGTCAGATGCACGCACACGTGTGCTGGAGTCCTCGTGCTCTGTGTACCTTTTTATCTCTTTTCAATTTTCATCCTTTACATTTTTGTTCTGCCTCCGACTTTGCCAATTCAATATTTATAGTTTCATTTTTTTTACATATTATATATCCTCAATTAATTAGGTAAGAAAAAGTTAAAACATCTTGAAAATCTTGAATTTTTAATTCAGTAACTTCATAATTAATAATAAAAAAATAATAAATTAAATATGTCAATCATTATTTCTTAATTGATTTGTTTATTCATATTAAAGGTAGACAAGTATTAGAAACAGAGAGTATAAAATTATTCAGCCTAATTTGTAATACAAAAATTGGCATGGCAAAATAAATTAATTTTTATGTTATATAATATGAATCTCCCAAAAAAAATGAATGAGTGATTTAGAGTTCGATTAGGTTAAAAGTTGGTCAAATTTATTTTCAAGTTTTTTTTAGCTTTTGAAAGTTTTTAACAAGATTAAAAATAAATTTAAATATGTTAAAATTACTTTTAAAAAGTTCAAAAACCAAAAGTAGGTCACCCCTACTTTTTATTTTTTGACTTAAAAATTATTAAATTTTACTTTTTTTAAAAAAAATTACTAAAAAACTACTTATTTTTAAATCAATCCGAATGAGCTCTTATATAGATTTTGTGATAGCTAAACCGCAACTAAAGAACAATTATCTATATAGGCACAATTTAATTATTCGGCGTTTAAAAATTTTAATACACGGCACCTTTACTGGAGGTCTTGTGTTTATTAGGTATCTCCTAATATAGATGATTTTATTTTTATTGATTTTCTATTCTGTCTTTGATTTGTTTACTAGAACTAATTTATTTCATGTTAGATGGGCACTATTGGGGTAACACTTTCTATTAAAGTTTTTTTTTTATATTGAACTCAAATTTGAAATTTATAATTAAAAGATGAATAATCTTATTTACTGTATATATTCTTCGATAATTATCGATCTAAAATTTTAAAATTTGAAATATTGAC
Source organism: Solanum piurae (assembly GCA_029582685.1). Taxonomy (NCBI): domain Eukaryota; kingdom Viridiplantae; phylum Streptophyta; class Magnoliopsida; order Solanales; family Solanaceae; genus Solanum; species Solanum piurae. The sequence continues at coordinate 2,783 of JAJOOO010013635.1, read as the reverse complement.
TTGAGTTGATTTTGAATAAGTGATATGACTAGTGAGAGTTCATATATTTGATGATTGATGATCAAGGTGTGATAATTGTTATTGTCGTTGTCTACCGAATTAACTAAAGGAATTGGAAAGATACAATTGATTCAGCAAATTAAGAAGGGTCCGAGAGAGACGTTTGATCATTAAAATCAAATATTATTATTTATTTAATTTATTGAGTTTTAATTTGGTGGAACAATTCTGTTTGATTTTATTTTTTATAAATAATATTTAAACTTCAAATGTATTTGTAGACAATAAAATTCGCGTCGAGAAAATAATAATCAAGAACGGAAAATTATAGCAACAATCGTTTATTATTTCAAAATGCGAGTGTTACAATCTCTATAATTCCTCTGAATTCGCCTTTTCAAATATAATTCAAGGGCTCTTGAGCTTGATCTTGAGCTTGGGATTTATCTCGATCTTGATCTCTATCTTGATCTTGATCTTGAACTTGGACTTGGACTTGGACTTGATCTTGAACTTGATCTTGAACTTGAACTTGAACTTTATCTTGATCTTAATCTTGACTTCTAGTTGAATCTAAGGGCTTCGAGCTTGATCTTGAATCCGGCGGTCTTGATCTTGATCGTTCTTCATCTTCATCGTTCTTGATCTTGATCGTTCTTGAAACTTGAATGCTTGAATTCTTGAACTCTTGAACTTGTAGAGAAATCTGCAGCTTTTGATCCACGAGCTTTCTCTAGCTTCTTGTTAAAATTCTTGTTCCTCTATTATGAATTATGAGGACCCCTATTTATAGTTTTAAAATAGAGGAGTTGTGATTAGAAGAGGACTCCTTTCGGCCAATCAGATTTAAGTGACATGACATATGGGCTTTATGGAGCGGGCCTTAATTAAATTCATATTTATTGAATTTAAATAATTAACTCAATTATATTAATCCATAATAATTATTTGGACTAATATATTAATGAATTTAATATAATTCGAATCATTTTATAAATTTATATTTAATAAATTTTAAATGATTACAAATGCCCCCTTCTTCAAGTCTTGTCGAGATATTTTATCTTTCAAAGACAAGACTTGAAGTATTAATTAAATAATAATTAATTTGAGATGCCCCTTTAATGTTTAATTTGTTGTCTGACTCCAATACATGTAATTGGAGTGGGCACGTGAGTCTACCACTTTCAAATATATATTTGACCAATTTGAATCATGATAGATATATAGATGGATGGGATGGATAGATGGATGGATGGATGGATGGATGGATGGGTGGATGGATGGATGGATGGATGGATGGATGGATGGGTGGATGGGTGCATGGATGGATGGATGGATGGATGGGTGGATGGGTGTATGGATGGATGGATGGTACGATGGATGGATGGATGGGTGGGTGGGTGGATGGATGGATGGATGGATGGATCGATAGATATATAGATAGATAGATCAATCGATAGATAGATAGATCGATCGATACATTATTGGAACAGGTGTCACATTCCGACACACCAACTTGGATTGGGTATCACGATCTGTCACACTAACAATTTGGGTATGGTTCCATGAGAGGACCATTGAATTGTGTTCCGTGAGAGGACCATTGAATTGTGTTGTGTATCTACTTGTGATGATTACGTTCATATCTAATGGTGATTGATATAGGAAGACTATATGTTGCTTTAAAATGATAACAATGTGTATATATATTTTGTACATGTCATGTTTACTATGTTGTGACTGCTTATATATGTTTCGCTTACTAGAATAGTCGTGTGATCCTACCAGTACACTGTGATTGTGTACTGATACTGCACTTGCTCTTTCTTTATTGAGTACAGGGCATCTTCAGGAGGCTACAGACATACCTCATTTAGGAGATCACTGATCGAGATCGAATTCAAGGGTGATCCAACTCTTCCAGGCTTCCATGAGTTCTCTATATTTTAGTCTACTCTTTTCGGACTCAGACTTTCTAGTTAGATATTCCTTTATTTAGTTTCGGGGTTGTGCCCCTTTGCTTAAAATTGTTGAAATTTAGAGTTTTGGTACATTGACTTTCAGGTTTTAGGGATTGTTCTTCCGCATTAGTTGGTTAATTTTATTTAAACCTTTGGAGTTTATGGGAACTGTATTTGATCCTGCATTTAAACCTGCTTTCGTATTTTTAAATGTTTAGTTCTTGCGCTAGCTGATTAGTATTAATGGTTCTCCCACTGGAGGGTTAGTGTGAGTGCCAATCATGACGTTCCGGGTCGTGCAGTTTTTAGCCGTGGGTATTATTATAATTTAACATCAATCTTCTTATGGGTATTTTTAATTGGGGGTGTAATAATAATTTTAAAATTTCAAGTTAGAGAGTTCGTACTCGTAAGATTAGATAGATAGATGGATGGATGGATGGATGGATAGATATATAGATGGATGGATGGGTGGATGGATGGATGGATGGATGGGTGGGTGGATGGATGGATGGATGGGTGGATGGATGGATGGATGGATGGATGGATGGTTCGATGGTTCGATGGTTCGATGGATGGATGGATGGATGGACGGATGGATGGATGGATGGATCGGTAGATAGATAGATAGATAGATGGATGGATGGATGGATGGATGGGTGGGTGGGTGGATGGGTGGATGGATGGATGGGTGGGTGGATGGATGGATGGATGGATGGATGGGTGGGTGGATGGATGGATGGATGGATGGGTGGGTGGATGGATGGATGGGTGGATGGATGGATGGATGGATGGATGGTTCGATGGTTCGATGGATGG
>JAJOOO010013634.1:0-14582 GCA_029582685.1 Solanum piurae | reverse complement strand
TTTTTTTTTCCCGTTTTGTCACAACTAGACAAACCACTTAGTATTTAGAATACTAACAATAAAGACTCAATATTTATACAACTTGTTTCTAGTTTAACGATGAAGTTTTTATATTCTTCTAATCGTTAACCGAATGAACCTTGAATTCAGATGAAGTTTTAATATTCTTCGAATCAGTTTCACATTCAGACAGAGTAGTAAACCAAAAAGGTTTTAATCTCCAGAAACCTCAAATACAACACTGTTTCGAGCTAACGATGAAGATTTTATCTTTTTCAATCATTTAGCCTTAATATTCCTGACGAAGATTTTGTACTCTTCAAGTCAGAATATTCATTCAAACAGAGTATTTAACAAATTGGTGAAGTTTCTATATTCTTCAAACCAATGCACAATCTGATTTGTTCGTGAAATTCTTATATTCTTCAAACCAAAGGAGTAAAAAGAAAAAAATTCTCCAAAAGTCAAACACAATCAAATTTCACATGGAGTAGAAAACTACAAAAGTTTTATTTTTCCTCCTCTAAACAGAATACATATTAATAATAATAAAGACATATTTTGGGATCATCACATAATGACCATCTATCCTAACATTTATGAAATAAATTTCATAACTTATAAAGGATAGAAAAAGAAAATAATAATCAAGGGAAATAAAGATAGAACCTGATTTTTACTCTCATTGAATCATATTCTATCTGTCAGCAATAATTTCATGCAAGTCACTTTTCTTGCTAATTTTTTTTTTTCTTTTCTCAGTTTCCATCATATTCTTATTTTCCTCAAGAAGACATTTCATTTCAACAAGAAACTAAACTCATGTTCAAATATTGTTAGGAGACAACATTTGTTCATTTACTTCTTCTCATAGTTATATAAAACCAAAAATATAGGGGGGGAAATAAAGTGTTCATCTTAGCCTTTATGCACAAAATAACTTTTCTCATTGAAAAGAAAATTGAAGGGGTGCAATGCTTGAATGCACTTGGGAAGAAAATAAAAATAATCTTACTCATCCAAGGAAAACTTACTACAAAAAATATACTAGAACATATTAAAGTAGTACTAATTCATCCCAAATTTCTTTTATCATATGATAAAATAATTCTCTTTTTCTTCTTTTTCTTTCCCCAATAAAAAGAACACAGAAAATAGAAGTAATTTCCTTACCACAGAAAATACTAACATTAAATTTCTTAAGCTTGTTAACTCTTGTATTCATATTAGCAAACCAGAAATAATAAAAGATGAAAAGAAAAACACAAAGAACTATCCGAGTCCACAGAACCCACTGTGTGTCCTTAAAAAATTTAATCCCCTCAAGTACCCAAGGTTGCAGATTAATTCTTTCCAAGATAAAATGGATTAACCATTAAAAAAGTAGAGGTACCTCAAACTTCGATAATTTCAACGAACTCAAAATGACAGTAACGAATCACACACACAGACACGATTGATCGATTTTCTTTTGTAAGAAATGTATGCAAAAGAAGGGAAGAATTCGATGATGAAAAATGAGAGAAAACCTCTCTATTTATAGCCAACAAAGGGTAAAGGTCACAACCCTTTACAAAGAAGACAATCTTTTAAAAAGGTCACAACACTTTGAAAAAGGCACAACCTTTCAAACGGTCACAACCCTTTAGAAAGGACACAACCTTTCATAAAGGTCATAACTCTTCAGGAGAGTCACAACCCTTCATTTCCTATTCACACCTTTAAAATCCAACAGTTTAACAATTAGTTTGAGCCCACAAGTTACTTGTGTGGTCTTAAGGAATTATAACCGCGGTCATACAAATCACAGAACTCCAACGAACTCAAATGGCATAGCAATGAATATAGGCACAAAAAATTCTCCTCTTCATTACAGATGAGGGAGAAACGATTTTTTTTCAAATTTCTTTTTTTCCTTCATTACCATGACTCAATAATTGATCTGATGCATAATGTAGACAAAATTGATTAGCTGTCATATAAGTACACATAAAAAGGAAAGGACACGCTTTGATATAACAAGTCCCCTTCTAAAATGAAATGTACTGCCTGGCATGGTGGCAATTATTGGATTTCTCTCACCTCTACACATGTGACACAAAATTCTGACTGTTATTGGGCCCTGTCTTTTTCTTATTTTTCATTTTGCTCCTTTCCTCCCTAACTTTATCATCATATAAATGACAATATGATATAATAACCAATTTTTTATCATGTCATGAGCGTCCAAATGACATAATAACCTTAATTAACTCTTCACAAATATGTGGTGAAGAATTTTCTGAGGTGTAGAATTTGCACTTATATTTAACTGCTGGAGTTTGATGGAAATCAAAAGTGCTCATTATTTGAAAAAACGTGAAGGAGCAAAACTACTCAACAAACTATAGCTTTTTCAGTTCTTACTGAGTAAAGATGACAACAGTGCCAGCATTGGCAGAGCTAAACTTTGTTGTGATTCCTTTACTTTCTACAAGTCACCTTATACCGCTGGTGGACATGGCCAAATTGTTAGCGCAGAAAGGAGTGACAGTCACGTTAGTCACGACAGCTCTAAATGCCGCCAAATTCACTGCAGCAATTGATCGTGCCATTCGTTCTGGACTCCTCATTCGGGTAGTGGAGCTCCAGTTTAAAGGTAAGGAAGCAGGACTTCCAGAGGGGTGTGAAAACCATAATGATGTGCCTGGTCTGAACTATCGAAGACAGTTCTTTGCTGCAATTGATATGCTGCAAGAACAGACTGAGAAATTACTTGAAGATATGAAGCCTAAACCGAGTTGCATTATTTCTGATGCGTATGTTGCTTGGACAGCTGATACAGCTGATAAGTTTCAGATTCCAAGAATTGTTTTTGATGGAATGAGTTGCTTCAACCAAATGTGTAAGCATAATATGTACATCTTGAAGGATCAAAACAAAATACCTGAATCAGGGACTTTTGTCATACCTGATTTGCCAGATAGAATTGAAGTCACTAAAGCTCAGCTGCCTTCCCATTTCAATCCAGCAGGAACAGTTGTCATACAAGATATTCGTGACAAAATAAGAGCAGCTGAAAAAAGAGCATATGGGGTTGTGATCAATACTTTCGAGGAGTTGGAACAAAGGTATGTAGACAAATTCCGAAGACTTAAAGATGGTAGAGTTTGGTGCATTGGACCTTTATCTCTTTGTAACAATGACGATCTTGATAAAGTTCAGAGAGGGAATAAAGGATTATTTGACAAAGAGGACAGTTTGAAGAAATGGCTTGATTCTTGGGAGACAGAGACTGTTGTGTATGCATGTTTTGGGAGCCTCGGTCGTATTACAGTAGTACAATTTGTGGAGCTGGCTTTAGGCCTGGAAGCATCAGGTTATCCATTCATTTTAGTCATAAAAACAGGGGAAGGACAAGCACCAATAGAGGAGTGGATATCGAAAAATGGATTTGAGGAAAGAACAAAAGAAAGAGGGCTTTTGATACGCGGATGGTCACCACAAGTAGTAATTCTATCACACCCTGCAATTGGTGGGTTCTTGACTCATTGTGGTTGGAATTCAACTATTGAAGGGATTAGTGCTGGTGTACCTTTGATCACATGGCCTTTATTCGCCGAGCAGTTTCTTAATGAGAAGTTATTAGTACATGTATTGAAGATAGCTGCGGGTGTTGGATCTCAGGCAATTGTGCATTTGGGGGATGAAGAGAAGTTTGGAGTCCAAGTGAGCAACAACGTAGTAACGGATGCCATTAAAAAGGTAATGAACAAGGAGAAAGAAGGAAACAAGATTAGAAAAAGAGCTAGAGAACTTGGAGAAATGGCAAAAAGAGCTGTAGAAGGTGGTGGATCTTCTCACCTCAATGTCATGCTTTTAATCAAGGAAGTACAAGAATTCCAACTGAACCAATCAGTTAAAAATGCACTTGTTTGATTAGAAAATGTTACTATTTCCGTTTCATGTTTGTTGTTTAGACTGTGGTAGAAATCATTTTCCATTTCCTACAAAATAAATGTGTTATGTTATGTTGTTTGGTTGGTGAATGCAAAATATTTTTAAAACACCTATTCCAGTTATCATCCCTATTCTTAAAAGTCGCTATACTTTTTGTGACCTTATTGATCTGGTGGATATTCTCAACTCAGTTTAACTCACACTTGTAAATACACCTCGTAATGATGATTCATCAATCAAAATCTCAACATGTAAAACATATTAGTTGAGTAATAATCAATCAAGGAGCAAGAGGGAATGGTGGAGACAAAGAAATAACAGGTAGTAAGAAAAGAAGGCGAATCCTTTGGTCCCTCAACAGCTTTACAAAAACACATTCTTCAAAACTGAAAAAATTAAGAAATACATTTGCCAATTGATGTATTTTCTCTCTTCCGGTACACTTTACACTGTCTCCTTGTTACCTGCTATATTTGCTACAACTGAACAGAAGACCGTCTTTCAAAAACAACATCTTTATCTCCATGAGGTGTGCGAACATTATACACTCCTAAACCCCATTTATAAAATTTCACTGAATATGTTATTGTATTGCCAATTGGCTGAATTTTTTTCCTTCGAATGCCGATTGGAATGGCTAGGGAATTTGAGTAAGAAGATGAGAAATCACGTGCGGCTTTGGTGTTATTTTTGGGTTAGTAACAAGTATAACAACTAACACGATATCTTAGGGCGATTTTCAACGTAATTTTAAATCAAATTGATTATAACTTAAATTTTGTTAGAATATGTAAATTTAGATTTATTAAATTGCATTTTTATCTTATTTTTGGTGAAGAAATTACTTTTAGGACAAAAAATATATATAAAAATAAGCTAAAAGCTAAAAATTGAATATCCTCAAAAATAAATATTTATACAAAATCTCTCGAATCAATTCAAGATTTTGGATGAATTAAATTGAACAAATTAAAATAAATTGGATTAACAAAATAAGCAAGTTATTAACCTCATCCAAATTTAAATGGATTGGGTGGCTCATAAATTTTATGGTTTTCCAGCCACTTAGCAATTCTAATATTCTTAACAACTCTAGCATGAGTCTCTTGAACAATTATCTTAATCATACAGTTGAGTTATTTTTGGAACGTGACTTTTAATATTATGTTATACGGAGTACTATAACAATATAATTATTTTTTGGATAAACGATGATATTATAAAGGGAACTGGCTCACCTCCGGTATCTCTTTCCTCCAGTCCCTCCAGTTCCCCTTTTGATTGGTGACATGTGTTATCTAACAAAATAAATGACTAAGATTCCCTTTTTCAAATATGACTCTATACACATCTCCATAGAGAATCAAACTAAATATTCTTTTAACGTACCCTCGAAACTCACCAATAATAATATTTAATTATTAAAAAAAGCTCAGTCATTTATTTTACAGGAAAATTATTTTCACTCATTTTTCTTTTTAAAATCAAACTCCCTTTTCAACTATGAACAATAATTAGATTTTCCTTTTATTCTAATTAAATTATTTTAAATGCATTATATTTGTAACATCTCCACTTTTTAAAACGTCTAAATTAACTCGTATCTTCATGGAAAGATAAGGAGGGTGGGTAATAAATTAAAAATGATGTGGTATGTCATATTTTAAGTGTTCAAGGATTGTATCTCAAGTTTCGAAGTTAAGTAAGTGGCAAAATAAAAGTTGACGAAAGTTATCGTAAGTTCCTTTTTAAAGATTTCTATGAAATTTGGGTCAAATGTATTGGATGTTTTCTCCCAATATATAAAGAGTTAGAAGGTTTATTACCCATTAAATCGAAGGCCTACAAGTCTAGTTTACAACGCACAAAACTCCATATCAAACCGACATCAGAGTAAAAAGTTATGAGGGTTTTACTAGGGACTGCCGGGGTAGAATTCGGGTCGGATCCGGGTCGGGTCAAAAATATGATATGTCGGCTTATTTAACATTTTAAGCTATGAAAACATTTCATTTCAGTTCCAAACCAGAGAGAAAGCTTAAGAGAGGGTTCCTATGGAGTTCTAGCATGATGAAGGTTAGTTTTTGACGATTTCTACCATTAAACATTACCCCCGTGCCTAGAAACGTAATCCCTACACGTGGCAATCATTTTTCCCTTCTATTATCTGCGTTTGGAGCTGGTTTTTGAAGATATAAATTTATAGTTATTGGTGTTTCTTCAAGGTTTAAACTTGGTTAACTAAGGTAATCATCTTGGGACTCTTTTATAATTGTTTTTACGAATTTCTACGGACGTTTCGACAAGTTAGGGCAATATGGAAAATATGTCGATATAAGATTAATTATGAACTGTTTATAGGTGCGTACCAGTTGTGTATATATAGTGTTTGCGAAGCTTAGGACATAAGGAACAACTTTCGTGAAGGAACTACGTCTTTCGAACGTTCATTGGAAAGGTGTGTTAAGGTTATTCACTTTGTTCGACATGTTTCCTTAGAGGTAGTTAACGTTGGTGATCTTGTAGATGTAATTATGAGTGGTTGGCTGATTGGGTGGTTATAAACCCTCATTTTAGGGACTCACGATCTATTAAGAAAGACCCTAAGTTAGGAACGACTTGGAGATTATTCATACATATTGTTTATAGCTAAATTGCTCGCCTTTAGCCTATTCAATTGTTTATTGTCACCCTTGGGGATATTATGGTTAGTTGTTGAGCTATGAACTGCCTATGGGGGCTATGATCTTGTTTAATAGGACTATGTTATTGCCAAAGAGGGCTATGTGTTGCCCACGGGGCTATATTGAAGCCAAAGAGGGCTATGTGTTGCCCATGGGGCTATATTGATACCAAAGAGTGTTATGTGTTGCCTACGGGGCTATTTTGATGCCAAAGAGGGCTATGTGTTGCCTACAGGGTTGTGATGATGCAAAAGAGGGCTATGTGCAGCTCACATAGCTATGATGTTGCCTAAGAGGGCTATGTGTTGCCTACGATTCTATATCGTTGCCAAAAAGGGCTATGTGACTTCTTACAAAGACAAAGGGCTACCAATATGGGTATGTAGATTGATTTGGCACCTTCTAGGCTTATGGGGGCCTAGGTAGGTGGTATGTTGTTTGTACCTGCCGATCTTATGTGGGCTTGGTTAGGTTGATGTTTGATCATTTTTATATTTTTAGATTCAGTAGTGGGTTAGCATGCTTATTTAAAATTTTGGTTTCCTTACGTGATTGCTTTTGGTATACTATGATACTTGCTCATTTAGTCTATAGCCTTTCATACTCTGTACATTATTTTGTACTGACTCCCCATTGCCTTAGGGGCGCTGCATTCATGCATGCAGGTCTCGACAGACGACTTTGTAGACCTCCTCAGCAGCAGGATTGACCTCTATCCGATTAGCTAGCCCCTTTCCTTCGGAGCTACCAGAGTTGGGAGGTTTGTTACCTTTTGTTGTATATATCCTTATGGGTAGGCTGGGGCCCTGTCCCGCCAATCTTTACTACTCTTAGAAGCTTGCAGACTAGTGTGTGGGGTGTATAGCTATGTTATAGCCATACTGGCCTAGGTTGTTGCTTTGCTGAAGCTTGTGAGTTGTTTGATGTATTGTATTGATATATTCCTGCTTTTAGTTTTGGTTTAGATATCATGTTGGCCTCGACAACCCAATCAGGACTTCTGTGCTAGTTGGCTATTTATTTATATGATCTCCTGGGAGTAGCTGTTTCTTTTATAGATCAGTTGACAAGGCCTTGCCGGCCGAGGGCTTAGTTTTAAGCCGAGATATACTTGTTTGTTTCCTTGATTGCGTGTGGCTGCCATGCGCTAGTAGCAAATGGTTCAGAAGGGTCGGCTCGAGCCTGAGTTTTGGCATTAGGAGCCAGTGCGCCCCTCGAGTTTGGGGCGTGACAATATCATTTCATTTATTTATTTTTTACTTTATTAAGAATCATGATATCTTCATTATTTTGAATTTATGTAAAACAAAATTTCATAAAAATATAAACATTATCTTTTATACGAAAAAGTGAAAAATACTAATTAAATATATAAATTAATGATATTTTATAATGAAGTAAATTAGCATAATGAGAAAATTAATTTTGTTCAAAATAATCAAAACTCTAAATTTATTTATACAAATGAAAAACATAGTAACAATAACTATAAAAATATATTTTGATATAGGAAATACAAAATAATTAATTTAATAAAGGTCAAAATATTAAATATTATATTTATTTAAATTTTATATTAATTTAAACTATAATTTATGTAATACTCCATTAATTTAAGGGAAAATTGTATGAAATAGCAAACTATTAATTCAAATTAAATGTTATAGCCATAGTTTATTTATTTGTAATTCGCAGCAAACATCCCATTTTTTTGCCATCTGATTCGATATATAATTAGCCATTTTAGGTATATAATTAGCCATTTTATACATTTCGATATAAAATGTAATACTTAATGCCATATGTTTCTACCTATTAATTTTTATGTAATACTTATTATTGGAGATGTGTATAGAGTTATATTTGGAAAAGAGAATCTTAGTCATTTATTTCTTAGATGACACATGTCACCAATCAAAAGGGGAACTGGAGGGACTGGAGAGAAGAACTATTGGAGGGGAGCCACGTCCATTATAAAGATGTTTGATTGAGAGTATTGCACTATATCATGATGATCATTTAAAAGCAGCCATAGAGAGTGGCTAATTTTATTTTATGTATACTTTGTGATGAAATATATGCGTCCATCACCAGTATGGATCAGGTCCTTGACTCAGCAAGAGCAGTCCAAAAAGTAAAAAACTTAAAAATAAAAACACAAGAGAATTTTTACGTGGAAATTAGGAAGGAGAAAATCACGACTTGTCTCACATGATTTCAACTCAACTCCATTAATATTCAAAGAGCTGAGATTCAGATTAAAAACTCTTATAACATAGGAATTAAACTATTAATCTATTACCCTCACTGTAATAACTCTGTTACACAAAACAGAATAATATCTCTATTGTACACTACACGAACCAAACCTAGTTGGTATAGAATTCAAGAACCCGACATAGTTAACTCTAGCTATACTCAGAATAATGAAGAAAGATCCGAACTAATCTAATTTCTTTATAACTCAGGAATAGATCTTATATATAATAAGCATAGAAGACTGGAGCTAGCTTTCATATCGGTTGTAAGTAGGGGTGTCAAATGGGTGGGTTGGGTTGAAATAGAAGATATTAAAATGGATTGAAATAGGAATTGGGTTGGATCTTGACCCGCCCAAGTTTACTTTGGGCTCAAATGGGCTAAAACACGGGTTGGGTCTTGACCCACCCAATTTGACCCGCTTAATCTCAATAATTTTAACATAGTGATATTTAACTTTTATAATCACAATTTGAATATCAACTCAAGATTTTAAAAAATAATAATTAATAAATGGATAGATAAATCCTAAAAGAGATTAAATAGATAATAATTCATACCTTCAATAGAGGAACATATCTTAATAAAGAATTTTAAAACGGGTTGAAATTAGAGATTGAATGGGGTTCAATTGAGGATTCTTTTAAAATGGGTTAGGCTTAAATGAGCTGAAATTGAACTCAATTCAAATTATCTTGAACCCAACCCATAAATTTCTAGGCGGGTTGGACGGGTTACCTATGTTTGGGTTCATTTTTGACACCCCAAGTTGTAAGCATCAGGTTCGTGCTCATGTTCTTTCTTCCTTATTAGTTATTGTTGACACCCAATTTTGGCTCTCCAATATATAAATTAATCATTGAGCTTCTCCAATTTCAAACGATTTTAAAATAATTAGTTTTTATAAAAAAAAATTAAAAAAATGTATAAAATAGTTTGCAAGTTATTTTTAGATAGTCTGTCATTTTTATAATTTTTTAAATAATATATATGTTTTGAATAATTATATATATAATTAGTATATTTTATGAATATTCAAAAATCATCTCAAAAAGATTTTAGTTACTTAAATATTTGGTTAATTAGTTTAGTTAATCAACAATTTATAATGTTGAATTAATTATTTAATAATTAAGTTGATTATTTTATTTCGTTAAGATTAAGAAGCTCATTAATTAATTTATATTAATTCGTCTTATTTGACTTTAGTCGAATTCATCAATTAATTCAGATCGGCAATGTCCTTAACTTCACTTGACCGAATTTGCATTTTGTTTGGTTATTTTTCAAAATCAAATCTAACCAATATTTTGCTCTACTTGTTGGATCAATTTAAGACCAAAATTGGGCCAATTTCCAGCCCACTTTATTATTCCCAACTCCTTAAACCATTACCAAAAACCAAGCCCAATTCTTCCAATTTCCAGCCCACCAATTCCATTACAAAAATAAACTCAAGCCCAATTTTAATCCCACTTCGACCCGATACGTTTTCTTCTTCTTCTTCCTCATGCCATTCAAACCGACAATGCATGGCCTCATTGCCCCTATACGTCTTCTTCTTCACGCAAGAAAAGAATGACAAGAAACTAGTATAATAGCGAGCAAATCGCGCTACAAACCCACAAATCCAACAGCAAATCTTGAGCCAGTGCGTCCCTCTCCCTCTCCATTATCAATTCGTTGAAGATTGTACAAATAAGTACTATTGACAGCTCCTAAAGCCTTATCCAGTGAGTTTGAATTCAAATTTCAAAATTTAAAATCTCTCCAATTCCACCCTTTCCCCCCCCCCTAAGTTCTGCCCTAAATTTTCCCTATAAATACTCCCACTCCATTAACGTTTGAAGGGGGAGATACAGAACAACACAACCGGAAAAGAGTAAAAAAAAAATACAAACAGAGTTTGAGTCTCCTCTATTAGAATTCGAAGTTGTTTTATTTTTCGAAGCTCATCGAAATAGGCTCACAGTGGTGGTAGTTCTTCGTGGTAAAGCATGTCGTCCTAGTATCGCTGCTTCCAGTGGCGAAGCTAGGATTTTCAATAAGGGGGATCAAAATCTAAAAAAATAGAGATACGAAGTAGTCGAAGAGGGTTCTACATCTACTATACATACTTTAAAAATTATTTTAATCATGTATAAATCATATAATTTTTTCGCAGAAGGGGGGTTCGGATGAACCCCTCATTCTAAGGTGGCTCCGCCACTGGGCCTGCTCCGGGAAAGGTAATATTCTTGTTTCTATTTCTCATTCTTTCTTTTCGAATAATTTGTGTGTTGTTTTTGTCACCGTTTGAGTAGTGATTCTCTTCAAGATTTCAAGTATTGATTAGTGGTGTTACACATCTTTATATGATTTGGAGTATTGAGTATGTTGTATTTTCTATTTTTTGTTGGTTTACGGCGATTCGAGTTGCATTTTCATCAAAGTATTCCTTAGTTTCCTTCTGTGGTAGTCTCATTTTAGTTAAAGCCCTTAGCTACTTCTCAACTTGATTCTTCTCTGTTATTGTTATCTCTTTCATGACATTTTGGTGATCTTATTGTTGAACATGGTTGGTGGTCCCTCTCTTTGAGTTCGCTTTGAGTCTCATTGATACAAATCATACAATAGTTCGATTTCCTTTGAATAAGTCACTTACATGGATATATCTTGTCGTCTTAGTTTGGTTAGCTATTTTCGTTCAATTGGCTATTAGGTGTGTGGTGTCTCTCTGCTTTAGCTTAAATTTTGGAATGGTGTGTTAGGTTAATAGCTTGGTTTCAATTTTAGCTTGTGTTAATCTACTGGAGTTTGTTGCCTGTTCTCTTTTGATTTATAAACTCATCTTGGTTATCTGTTAAAACTTCACCGGCCTAGTTAAATGTGGTGAGAGCATGATTGTCATAGCCATGTGGTTATTGGTAACATTTTTGGCGTTATAATTAATTAATCATTTCAATTTTGGACCAATAGATTTAAAATTTTAATTGTTTTCAACGATGCAAAACTAAATGTCAAACCAATTAGATTCACCTTTTCACAATAGTGCACTGTGCACCCATCATTCCAAAATCCTGGATACGCCTCTGCATGTGGTTTGAAGGTTGTTTAATAAATTTGTGTATCTGTATTTCTCTATTATTATTTAGCCCATTAGAGTTTCCTTATGAGTGTTATCTTCCATGTTCAAATTGAGATTTTTTCCTTTTCTTTGTTCATTAGGAAATCACATGCTTACTGTAGCTAATTTTCTTAGTGTAATTAATTACTCCCTTTGTCTAGTGAAGACGTAGCTCAAGTGTAGATTTAGTTGAGTATTTGTGATTAAGGGCTTAAGTTTTCCTATTTTGTTTCTTTTATGTCATCACTGTTTTCGTCCTTCCCAATTTTCTTCGGTAATTAATTCTTATCCCCATAAGAAAATACATCTGATGTTTATCGATTTAATTGTGAGTAATGTTCAAGTTTAGGCGATTGTGGAAGATAAAGATTTCGTCTTACTCTTAGCTTGCTCATTGAGTATTTATTTTTATGCCTTGCCTAAGCAATTTTAAATAATCCAACTAATTCATTATGTGTCGTTACTGTAGAGCGTAAATTCTGGCTTGCATCTTTCATTTAATAGAACAATAAATTGTTGTTAATAGTCTGAATGCCATATTCTTCTTGCTCCTGCTAATTCATTTCTTTACTTTGTTTTCACGTGATACTATCCGAGTTCTCTTGGACTCCATCTTTCTCCACTTCATATTTTGGATGGGCCATAAAGGCCCAAAATTCTTTTATTGAGTCATCCAACCATGAGAAATTGAAGAACAAGTCTTGGAGTTGACGTATAGGTCCCGAAAAGCAGAAAAATGGGATGTATAAATCCGATATACACAGATATACAACAGATATATACAAAAAGGGGAATTAGATTAAAACCCAAAAAATTCCAGCGAAATTGGCCCAAAATGAGGCCCAAATTTAATTTCTCCCTTACTCTTTAATTATTTACTTGTGATTATTTATTATTTGTTGTTTAACTCTAACTTTAGAATTGTTAATTAACTTAGTTGAATTCCCCAAAAGACGAAATATTACTCCGTGTTGTTTTGTTTTTAACAAATTTCATTTTATCAACTCTTGTATTTTCATTTATAATCTTTAGTCAAAACCTTTTTATTAGTTTAAAATAGTTTTCATATTTTGATTAACCAAAAAAATAATTCAAATAAAAATCAATTAACCTAGTTTTGTTAATATTATAATTACTTGTCTTTAATTCAAATGGTTCAATTAAGGTCCCATTTTCTTAAAAAAACAAAAATTATTCTTGGTTTAACTATTTTTTCAAAGTTAATCGAATATTGTAAATTATTATTTTTGTGTTAAATCATATTTTCAAAAAAAAAAAATCAAATATTTAATCTAAGTCGTAGGATAACCGCCTATTAGCGGACGATTCAAATGCCTTAAAAACCTTCTTGAAGCGTAAATAAGAACCTCTTATCTATTTTCGCTAAATTTTTAAAGATTTAATTTGATAAAAAAATTTAAGTTTTCTTAATTTCTTTAAAAAATTAAGCGGCGACTCTTTTCTAAGTATTTTTCTCAAATTGTTTTATACTTAGAACATTTCAAAAAGTTATTTTTCTAAATATAGTAAAACTAGGAAACTTATCCGCGCTTCGCGCGGTATAACAATAATTTAAAATGTACTTTTTATAAATTAAGTAGAAATAAAAAAGACAAATTATATTTTGATTAGAGCAAAAATTTGTGTTTTATCTTAAATAAAATAATTAAGAAGAAAATAGTATCTTCACATTAAGTTGACATTAGATAAAACGATTATTTTTTTAAAAAAAAAAAATTGACATGATAATGTTATAACATTTTTAAAAGTCGAATTACCAAATTAAGATTTTAATACGATATCATATCCACTCCCAATTAACTTTAATCTAATTACGATATCATTCATTAATTAAAGTAATTAACTTTTATTTAAAAATCAATCGAAGAATTAAATAGACAATATATAAGTATTCACGAATTTTAATCAATTTCGTGTAGATAAGAAAATTGTGAATACATTATTTATGATAGCTCCCATAATAATTTATTGAAAATTATACTTCTAATAATTTCATATTTATTATTTCATTTTTAAAAAAAATACAAAAATTATTAACCTAAAGCAGTCTAAGAAGAGAAAATAGATCTTATTTTCCACTTTAAAAAATGAATTCATCTAATCAATTATTTTCTTTAAATTGGGCATAATTCAAAAAATTATTTTATAGAAGTGCAAAATAATACTCAAAACCAATATACCAATAACTAAAATTTTAAAGTAAATAAATAAAAGAAAGTAAAAAAGAACAAAGAAAGGAAAAAAGTGATTTAAGGAAATAATAAATACAACATTAATGATGAGGTTGAGAAAAAAATAAAAATAATTAATAGCATTAATGATGAAATGATTTATAATTTGAAAAAATGCACAATAGATTAACTTCCAAGACAAATTTTTAAGCAATTATATTTAAAATATATATATATAAGAGAAAATGTCAAAAAAAATTGATGAGATTAAATAAATATCTTAAGTAAGAAGAGTGTCATTATTTTCTATTTTTAACTTTATTATTTGGTATGGGTATAGTTGTATAGAACTTTAGCATAAGAATCTAATTTTTTAATAAAAAATTAAATCAAAATACGTTT
>JAJOOO010013633.1:0-11651 GCA_029582685.1 Solanum piurae | reverse complement strand
TAAACTTTAAATTCAATATAAACTTTAAACTTTAAGTCAATTTTAAACTTTAAATTCAATATAAACTTTAAAATTTAAAGTCAATTTTAAACTTTAAACTTTAAAGTTTAAACTTAAATTCAATTGAAAATTTAAAGTTTTAAATTGAAGTTTTTTAATAATATAATTTTATTAATTAATAATATAATATTATATAATAATTAAAGTTAATAAAAAAAAATAAAAATTACCGGTACACAATGATCCGGTAAGGACTGGTTCCGGTCCGGTCCAAACCGATTCCTATCCGGTAACTAAGGGACCGGACGGAACCTTTGGAAATTTCCGGTAAAACCGGTTCCGGTAAGACCCGATTTCGATAACGAAATCCGGTAACGAGGACCGATTCCGATAAAACCCATCCTGTTGATCCGGTCCTGTCCGTTTGCCAGCCTTAGTGACAATTGAATTGATTTAATTACTTTTGCTCACAAGTGCTGACAGTGCTGTAATTGGCCCTCTTAACTATACACCCAAACTTAATACAAATCAAGTGACAATTTTCTTTACATACTCCTGATATGGTAGGCCCAAGTAACACTATTAAAGGTCGTTTGGTGCAAAGGATTATACTAAATAGTCATGAAATTAAATTATAGTGTCATTTAATTTGTTGTTTAGTTGACATGTTCAGGATAACTTAGTTTGAGATTAGTAATTAGTACCGGAATAAGTTATCCCTCTCCTTAGGTGGTATAGTAATCCCGGGATAAAATAAGTAAATGACAAAAATATCCTTTAAAACCTTTCTTATACATCACTTTTCACATTCATAAAGGATACTTTTGTAAACAAACAAATTGTTCTTAAAATTTATGCAAAAGCTATTATTTTCAATACAACAAACCAAACACTCAATAAAAAGTATTCTCAACATAATTTATCCCGTCATAACTTGAATTCCAATCAAACGACTACTTATGGTATGTGAAAAAATGAGCTTATCGTTCTATTTTGGATGAATCCATCGACATACATCTAAAGTTTATACAATTTTTCAATTAGATATCTAAACTAAGACTTGTATTATTTGAACATTTGATGTTGGATCTAACTGTACCATTTTGACACTTCTCACAATTCACACTTTGGTAAGTTGTGTGTTTTTCACACAAACCAGGTACGTGAAAATAAATTTAAAAAATGAATTTTCAGTTCTTAAAAAAAGAATTTCATCCAAAAGAAAAATAAAATAAAAAATGTCAACCCCTCCTCATCTTCTTTTCTGGAGGTCACCTAACATTTCTTCCAATAAAAGCTATTAATTTTTTTTAGTTTTAGTTTTTGTTGAAAATATTTTTTCTTTTTTTCTCATAATTCATTTAAACTATTACTATTTCAAACCTAAATATCACGTATCTTCATTTAATTTGTCACTTTTAATATGTTATCGACGAGTGTGTTACACACTCTTTACATATTTGGCTGAGTTAGCGAATAGTGTCAAAATGACACTGCCTTCTATAGTGTTTAAATGGTACAAGACTTTGCAGAGGTTTCTGAAAAGATGTTGCCAACTTTAAGTGTTTTCGATGGGTCCCCACTTTCTACAACCCCCAACTACCCACAATTATTCAATTGAGTAAGTAATAAATAGGCACTAGCAGACATAGTTGTAGTGACGGCGGAGCCAAGGTTAGAAGTTTGGAGGTTCTAAATCAATTTTATTTGAGGGTTCGTATATTAATATACATATATTTATTTAATTTTTTAATACAAATATAAAATCTACGAAAAAGCTAGTGAGTACGTCCAAACCCATAAACCCCCACCTAACTCCGCTTCTGGTACCAGTTACAAGTAATACCATTAGCAAAAGAAAGAGAGAAATCACTGATCATTGTTGTTTGCAAATTACTCTTAGCTTTCAACAGGTGAAGTAAAGTTGTTAGTAATTAAAGATAGAAACATTTATCAAAAATCATTTTGTGTTTTCTTGTTTTGCTTTGCAGATTTCAGAAATGGATATTGGAAGGCAGAATGATATAGAGGATTTGATTGACCATTTATTGTCTGAAGATGCAAATGGAAATTTTTTGACTGTAGTTCCTATTGTTGGAATGGGGGGTGGTGTGGGTAAGACAACACTTGCTAAAGCGGTTTACAATGAGGAGAAGGTGAAAGACCATTTTGGTTTGAAAGCTTGGTTTTGTGTTTCTGAGGCATATGATGCTTTCAGAATAACGAAAGGGTTACTTCAAGAAATTGGCTCATTTGACTTAAAGATTGGTGACAATCTTAATCAGCTACATGTCAAATTGAAGGGAAAGAAGTTTCTTGTTGTCCATGATGATGTGTGGAATGATAACTATAATGTTTTTGTACAAGGAGCTATGGGAAGTAAGATCATTGTAACTACACGTAAGGAAAATGTTGCCTCGATGATGGGTAGCAGAGCAATCAACGTGGGAACTCTGTCTAGTGAAGTCTCTTGGGATTTATTCAAACGACATTCACTAGAAAATAGGGATCCTGAGAAACACCCAAAATTTGAAGAGGTTGGAAGAAAAATTGCAAACAAGTGCAAAGGGTTGCTAAAGACACTTGCTGGTATTTTGCGCTGCAAATCAGAGGTCGATGAGTAGAGAGACATTTTAAGTAGGAAAATATGGGACCAGCCAAGTTGTTTGAATGGTATATTACCGGCGTTTATGTTGAGCTATAATGATCTTCCTCCAGATTTGAAGAGATGTTTTGCTTATTGTGCAATATATCCAAAAGATTAACTATTTTGCAAAGACCAAGTTATTTACTTGTGGATTGCTAATGGTCTTGTACAGCAGTTTCATTCAGGTTGTTGTTGTTGTAGTAGATTGTATTTTACTACTTAGAATTGACAGCAGAACAAAGAAAGAACCATCTCTTATTAATTCTTCTAGTTTTAGCTGATGCATATAAGCTATACAAAATATAATGCTGTCTTTCTTACTACACTTTGTTGCAATACACTATTTAAGATATATACACATATATGCATACATTTTTTCCATAACAAGTATAAATAGAGTTAGATATATATTTCGTATTTTTATTTTCCATCAATACAAGACACTAACCTATGATTTAATGGTGCTACTTTATTGACACTACAACAAGTAAAAATAGTTTTATACAATATGAGTATCCACATATTATAATATTCTAACAGAGACTATTTTAGCTCTTGAGAAACTTCCATGGCCCTGTTCTAGTTCCTATCCTGAAAATTGACATGGTGAAATAGATTAGGTTATGCTTTAAACAGATTAGATTTAGAGCTATGTTTGCTCGGACTCTGCAATGAGGGGTACGTGTCGGATCCTCCAAAACTAGTGTCATTTTGAAGGATATGACATCGTGTGTAGCAACATTTTTGGACAGTTTGAGCAACATAGATTCGGAGTGCATTAGAAATTGACCATATATACATACCTCCAGAAGCCTGCTAAAGCTCTGAGACTCATATAGATGGTTAGAGCCACCCAAATTCCGACGAATTTATAACTTGATGAAAGAATGAACAAGAACACAATGCTGAATAAAGCCACTGTTACCTGAACACAAAATGCATTCTCGGAATTTAATATTTGTTGAAATTTACTGTTTTGAGGGGAGGGGAGGGAGGTGTTTTGAGGAAAGCGCCGGCTTTAGTGTTTTGAGGAGATGGCAAAAAAGATGACTACATTTTAACTTGAGGATATGTTTAACTTGTGTTGTCGATAGACGAAAAAAGAAAAGGAATGCCAAGTGAGCTTACCATTGAGTAGGCTGAATATGCAAAGTCAGATGCGCCAAAGTTTACGCCATCAAATACAAAGGCCAGGGCGTTGATAGGTTGTGTTGCCGCGACAAACTGAAATGGGAAGAAATCGTGAGGTCCAAAATACATTACTTTACATTGAAAAGTTCTCTAAGGTGTATTGACAAAGCATATTAGGATATGGTGGATACCGGAATGCCAATGCCAATTAGGTGGATGACGTTGACGTCTTTTGTAAATAATCTAGCTCCAAAATGTAATCCAACTCCAAGGATAAGTGCTAGCACCAATCCTAGAACTAATCCCAACTGCAAAATTTTCAAGAATTGGAGGTCAAAAATAGTTCATCATTAAGGATACGCGAATCTCTACTAATAGAACAGCCTAAGTACTTACCTGCAACACTCTTGATGCTGTAGCAGTAGCCCTATTGAAGTCGTTTTGAGCAAATGCACTTGCTAATATGGCCTGATAGAGAAAAGTAAGGTCAAATTTCTGAATTTCATTTACATTTTGATAGTTTTGATGCTTTTGCAGGTTAGATTTAGGACATAGATGGTGATAGTTCACATAGAGAAAGGAAACAGTTGATAGTTGGGGTGTGAAACTCGCGATATGGAAACATCTTCCGGTGTACTCATGGTGACTCGTGATAGGTTATTTTGAGAGGGATAATGGTTGGTACATTTTTTGGATAGATTGTCTTTGACTTTAGTACTTAAATCACTTGAAATAGATTTGATTAAATATTAGATAGTAGATAGGCAGGGTGGTGACTGGTGGCATAAGATCCTTCTCTACTTGTCTAACTTGAGCCAGATAGCAGCAATCACTCAGAATAGTCGTATTTAGAACACATGTAAGTCTAGATCGAAAGATAAGGAAGGTCAGTCGAAGCGAAAAGAAAGCCTTGGTCGGACAGTAGGCAGACAGGCAAGAACAGCAAAACTCAGTACAGTTGAAAGAACTTGCAATTTAGAAAAATGATCATATATCACCTGACCGGCAACAGCCAAACCATCAGCTAGAAGAGATGTAGTCAGCCAAACCTGCAAGCAGACCTGAAATGCAGCCATTTCTGTGGGTCCTAACCTTGCAGCCAATGATGCAGCTAACGTTACACAGAACGTCACTGCTATGACCCTCATTAACAATAGAAATCCTGAAATCCAGGGGAAAAAAAGAGAATGAAAAGAAAAGGAGACAACAGTTAATGAACTAATTCCACCTTATACTTGGAACATTAGAAACTTTCTTTTAAATAGTAGATCGAAAAGCAGAACGAAATCAGGTGAATAAAAGCATTTCACGTTGTCAATAGTTTGATATCCTAAGAATCTGCCCGTCTACTCAGTCTCCGTATTCAACTTCCTATTGCAAATGCCAAAGCAATCAGATGACATTACATAGGAACACGAATACACAAGACGAGGAGAAAGAGTTGAACATGAGAAATAATAAACCACTAAAATTTCTTTTACAAGAATTCTGCAGACTAAAAAGATGAAAGAAGGGAGACATTAAGAATCTAATAAGCATTTCTTATGCCTTGTTATACCAAAATTATACGTTTGAAGAGTTGAATTCTGAGATGGTCACTCAACTAATAGTTATTAACTCAGAAAGTCACTTTCTTTATCGAAAAAAATGAGAATCAAGAAGAAGAGTGACTTTCTAACATAAATAACAATTAGTTAAGTGACCATCTAAGAACTCGACCCTACGTTTGAAGTGAAGATAAACAACGTCAGAGAAAACCTCACCATTTGTCAGAAATCGAGCAAATTGCATGTACTTTAGACTAGGAGGTAAGAGATCAACTTTTTCCATCAATCTCCAAAAAAGTATTACTGAAATTAGGTACCTGCACTACCAAGTCATATAAGAATCTACGTCAATGATATATCGGAAAACTATTTTCTCACAAGTTTTGTTTTTCTGGAGACATGATAGAGACTCACTGTGAAATTACATGAGCAATTGCAGCACCTCTGACGCCCATATGGAACGCAAAAATGAATATGGGGTCCAAAATTATATTTGTCAAATCTCCAGCCACTGATGAGATCAAAGCACAAAAAGGAAAAGAAAGAAACTAAGTTAGATTTTTCTTAAACTGAATTTGAACTTCATCCGTCTGTCGAAGCTTGATTCAGATTCTTAGTAGCTCACCAGTTGCAAAGAGTGGAGTTTTTGTATCTTTAAATCCTCGAAAAACTCCTTGCATGGCTAATGAGAGAAGAACTGCCGGTGCACCGAGTGACCTCAATTTTAGGTACTCTTGAGCTGGTTTTAGCATGGGTGATCCCTGTAATATGAGAGGGCTCAACGAAGGCAGATGGAGCATATATTCAACGAGTTCAACCGTTCAACTAAAGCAGTTGAAAGTTGTGTCTTTTGCTACTTTATTAAGAACTTTACTTACATGTTTGACTCCCATAAAGTTTAATATAGGCTTTGCTCCGGAAATTAGAAAGGCGGCTTGGATGAAGCCAAGGATGGCACCGATGATCAATGCAGACGATGCAGATGGAATGTGCTTCTTTTCAGGCTTTGGCTTCACAACTTCAAAGGATGTAGCTGTCGTTCCGGACTTGTACACACTCCCTGCAGAATCATTTGATATAACGGGAGACAATACCATTATCAAGAAGCGGAAGGAACTTAGATTAAATCATCTCTATATAATAGTGTGATATAAAACATGGATTTCCAACATACTGTTTTGAGGTATTAGCTCTTTGTTTTCACTGTTCGATTGCGACTCTGTATCCAATCCTTCAACATCTTGTGATTGTATATCCTGGCTTTCGTTGTCTCGTGGTTCGGGACTTACTTTTGTGATGGTATCTTCCTCAGCAACAAAAGAGGTAGTGACACTGACAAGTGGAAATATTGCAATCCTCGATGCCTGATTGAAAACAGCAATCGAAATTCCCACAGCAGCAAGCTCAACAGGACCTATATCAAACAAATTTTGATGGTTATAACTTACAAAATCTGTTTCAGTAAAGTAGTACTCCCTTCATTTCAATTTGTTTGTCTTAAACTCCGTGCCAAGTCAAAACCAGACAAACAAATTGAAACGGAGCAAGTAATTATAACTATCTTGCAAACGTCTAACGGTTACCTATTTGGCCAATGAATGCTGTATCAACCAGAGATGCAATAGGATCTGCTGTTAAAGCTAGTGCAGCAGGGAGGGCGATTCTCCCAATCTCGCGGCCTAACTCGTCCAATTTAAATACTGATCTGCTCATGACACACACAATTAATTATATTACTAGTAACTTGTGAAAAATCTCAACATTTCAAAAACATCAAAAGGTTCTTAGAATAACTATCGGATCACCAAAAAGATAACTACAGGTAACCAATTAACCATCCTTAAAACCTAAAGTTCGTAGAAAAGAAACTACTTATAAGGTGTTGGATACTCTTAACGGTGTAAGTAACGGTCCGGAGTTGGACAAAATGGATAATATCACATAGCTCAACAATAATAACATGTTAAAAAAAATAGGTTAATAGTTATATCTTTTACAATATGATCACAAATATGAAAAAGGAAAAGAGAAATACCTTGCTTCCCTAAAGAAAATGCAGAATGGAACTTCTTTCTCTGCCATACTAAATTGCTAACTCACCAAGAAAATTGTTTCCACTCCCCTCACTGAAAATGTCAAATTCTCAATATCAAAACACAATTCAGATTTTCTTCAACATACATATAATGTACATCCCCACCCCGCACCCTCACAACAACTTAACACACACGTGTATCGTCACTGGTGGAGTCAAAATTTTCATTAAGTAATTTCAAAAATATGAAAAAGTAAATACACGAGAGTTTGATAAGATTACCCATGGGTCAATCTAGCCAACATATTAGTCTAACTTTTTATGGCTTGTCATGACTCGAGCCTACCCCTGGACGTGGCTGACACTCGAAAACCATTGTTGGTCCCCAAGCAACTCCTTGTCCGGACTGACTATTAAGCGGAAGACTAACTCAAGTATCAGAAACGGAAGAAAATGTTTATAACAACTTACTGAATCTTAAAACTATTTGAAAATACATAAGCTAAAGGTACATAAAAAGATTATATATCATTTTAACCTTGTATATACAATGAAATTTTCCGGCGAATGAAAAAAGGTTAAGGAAAGATGCAACAAAGTCACAACTTACTTCCAAGAAAGTTGAATTTGAAATGAAGTTTCATTCAAAACTAATTAAGACCAAACTAAGAAAGAAATTAATTTCAAGAATTCAAAGTTTATAATGATAGTATAAACTTACCAAACTTACAAGAATTTTATGAGAGGAGAAATAATAGTGTTAGCTTTCATTGTTCACTAAAAAAGTATCTCTCTATTAATGGACCTAAATTATAGATGCAAATAAGATGAATACGAATTTTCTTTGCTCCAAAAGTTTCTCTGCTTTTTTTCTCTTTTTTTGTATGTACATAGCTTTAGATCAGGATAGGTTGTCTCCGTCACATTTTTTGAAATGTGATTTTTTTTAAAAAATTTATATGATATATTTAAAATTATAAATTAAAAAATATTTTATTATTATTTCACATATTTTTAATTATAGAATATAATTTTATTTTTTTCTTAAACACCATGTCAAATTTGATCGAGAGAAGTTTCTCAAATTCTTTGGACGACCATAGTCATGAAGTTTGATTGGACACGTGTGTTTTTCTTGGAAATCTTAGTTGGTCACTTTCTTTGAATAGTTGGCATGTTTTTTTTTCTTTCCAATTTATGTGTTACTATTGATTAGTAAAAAATAAATTATAATTTATAATTTAAAATAAAATTTAGATATTTTATATAACTTTTGGTCATTTTTAATAAAATTAAAAGGAAATTTTAAAATTAAGTTTCTCTAATTATAAATAAAAAAAAATTGAGAACAAATTAGAAAAAAAAAAGTTTCATATTAAGAGTTTGGGACGGAGAGTATTATTTTAGTAGTTTTTTTTTTTTTTTTTTTAAAATACAAACCTTTCGTTACTATATTTTGAAATATGAATACACAATAGCTCACGTCCGATTTCTATCGTTAGAGCATGAAATCAAAGACTGAATATATATTTTTCACCGATATATGTTGTATATATAAACTAAAATATTTAGAATACTTTAGAAAAATTGAAAACTATATATAACTCATTTTTATAGCTTTGTTACTTAAGCTAGACCTTTAAATTAGAGACAAATGAGTAACAAATATTTTTAGAATTAAATATAAAGCAATCAAATAACTTTTTTTAAGGAATATGCAGAAATTTTAAAAGAATGATTAAAAATAGTATGAAAATCAAACATGGGAGAATTCAATAAAGTATTTTTTTTTGTTGCTTAAATTAGGTGAACAATGAGAGTGTAGTGCACCTACATGTGTGTTTGCCTTGGAAATTCATGTTCGATTTTTTTTTTTGGGTGTGAATAAAATTTATCTCATAATTTTTTGAGTTAGGTGTGAATGAGAAATGAAAAGATTTTTTTTGCGGGTCGTGAAAAGAAATTTGTTGAGTGTAAATAAAAAGTATTTTAATTCAAGTTTAAAGAGTTAGGAAATATGACATGTTTTCGTGATGCTTTAACTTTTGCGTCTTATTTTAAATAAAGGTAACGATATGCTAAAATGAACAAGTATTTTATTCTTTTAACTCTTACGAAATGATTATTGATTATAAATAAAAATGAGCTTTAAACCTTGAAGAAAAATAAAAAATGAGTCATCATTTTTCAAGTTAATCGAATAAGCCAATCTTCTAAGATAAAAATATCCTTAGTGGAAAGAATATTAATGCAACAAAGACGAAGACAACAACAATTTGGAGTACTGATGCTTGGAGAGCTAATAGTATGTATACGAATTTGATCGAATTTAACAAATTTTGTTTAAATATTATAATTAGATTAATAAATATATATAAATTTAATTTAAAACCTAATTATTATTATTATTATTATAAAATTGAGAGCTAATAAAATTGAAATGATAGTTTCTTATCTGCTGATGCTTCACGCACTAAAACAAGAATCTATATTTTGATAATTTAAGCCTTTTTGCTTTCATAATTGAACAATTATTGATTTGGTTCTGATGCTCCATGCACTAAAGGAATGAATCAATATACTGATTACAAAGTTTATTCGAAAATAATACATGTTATTGTCGTATCATCGTAAACAAGTAAAAGTGAATAAAGAGAAATTATCAATTAAGTATTTGTATGGACTATATAAAAATACGGAATATTGTAGATATAGGGACTTGACTATATATATGAGTTATTACATACTATAACAAATTAATTTCCATTTTATTTGGAATTTTTATTTAAAGTTGGAGTTAAATATGAAATTCCAAAAAAATAATAAAAATCATGATCAAACAGGTCTTAGTTTCCATATTTGCTGTATAGGTAACAATATATTATACATGTAATATGTATCCAATTCTCTTAAATCTGTTAATCAGATGCGTATTCAGGATTTCGAGATGATGGGTGCACTATTATAAAAAATGGATCTAAGTGATATGACATTTAGGTTCTTATCATTGAAAACAGTTAAAAATTTAAAATCATAGGTTCAAAATTGAAATGCTTAATCAATTAAAATGCCAAAAGTGTTATCAATAACTACTTAGAGAGGTGTTATCCAATTTTAGAAAGAAAAAATATATAAAATAGTTATAAAATTTAAACTTCTAACCTCACTAAGAGGTGCACCCAATCATCGTCACATTATATAATACTTCATGTGTGGGTTCACACATCTATATTTAACAAAAAAAATTAAAAAATATAATACTATTATATATGATTTTGAAAGGGAAGCATGAGTTCACGTAAACCCAGTGACCACTCCTGCATATGCCTTTGCTGTTAATAGTCTATTTTTTACACTACTATATGAGGATACTATCAAGCATGTGAAGAAGACATTCTATATAAAAACTTTCCTTTTACACCATATCTATAAAGCGACATTTTATACACATATAGAGTATTACTATTTATTTATTAGCGAAAGATGATTCATTTTTTTCACTAGTCATCAATGTTCTTTTTTTTTTTTACCAGAAGCATATTACGAAATAATTTTATTAATTATATTTTAAAATTTTAAATTTTAAATAAAAATATTTTTGTTTACTATTTTTTTTCTAAATTTTGAGTACTTTATAAATTACTTAATAATAGAATAATATTAAAAACAAATAACAAATCTTTATTAATTTGTTATTAAACAAGTAAAAAGGAAAAATGGCCAATCAATAAAGTGAAAAGGAAGAAAGAGTATATGCCATGTGTTTATAAATAAATTTTTAGTATTTAATTATGATTAACTAATAAACATATTACTTCAATAATTTATTTAATTATAATTTATCTCCACTCTCACTTTTAATAATCCTTCATCAAATTCAACTGAAAAATATATGAAGTTAATTAAAGTAAGATAATTTACACACTTTAAAATATTAATTTGGGTATAAAACAAATAATTGTCTTTCACCAAATTAAAATGAAAATGGAAAGTATATGGGGAAATTAGAGCACAATTGACAAGTGTTATGTCAATGTGTCAGTTTGGAAAGTTTAATAGCCCCACAATTCTCAATGACATTTCACCTTAGGGCATCATTTGTAATTTAAGAGAAAAATGTGACTTCTTTTTAGAGTTATTGATAAGGCCTAAATAAATAAGCATGAGGAATATCTCTTTTACGCAAGCAAATCTTGCAAAGTGTTTTAACCCTCATTTTTTTTTAAATGACCTAAAACTAATATGTTGAAACTACTCCTTCTAATAAATATATATATATATATATATATAT